>WEIT01015538.1:459291-489583 GCA_013389985.1 Dryoscopus gambensis | reverse complement strand
GGGGGTCAGGTTTGTACTCTGACTCTGTCAGTGGGTTGTTTTTTGTACTATTACATTTATTTTATTTTTCCTATTAAATTGTATTTCTGATTTGAAGTATCTCGCTAGTTTGCTTTCAAACTAGTGCAAATGGGCTCAGTATCATTACATTTATGAGGCTTAAATTTTCAGATGGACTGGACACTTTTTGCTTTGCTTTGCTTTTTTTTTTTAACCACATGTGTTTTAAGAAGTTGGAACTTTAGGGTATGGTTCCTTGTAGGTCTTGAATTGCAGTTAAACTTTGACTTCATCCAGGAGGAATGGAAGGATATTACTAAAACTAAAGAGTGTGTTAATAACCTGCTGTTCTCCTCTTGGGATATATTTGAGCTCAGTACTGGACTCCTGGTGGCTGTTGCTCCAACATATATCTAGAAATTCTTTTGCTGCCTCTACAGAGGTAGTGAAGTCACCTTGTGTCCTTGTGTGTATTATAAATGACAATACCAACCAGAAGTGAAACTATTAAAATTACAAACTAAATTATCTGTCTGCATCTTCAGCAGCATTTTTAGTTAGTTTTGAAAACAAGGGGAATAAATCAAATATTACAAAATGTGCTGTGTCTGGATTTTGGAAGTGACAGCTTTTGACAGGCAGTCTGCTCTCTGCCCAAGAGAAAATTCAGCTGTACATAAACATGGGAAATAAAATTACTTCTTGGAGGCCCTGGTATTAAACAGTCTATGTTGGCTGAAAGTTGGCAGCACCAGCCTTTTCACCTCATTTATGGAAACAAAATCTGTCATTGTACTATATGAAAAATGAGCTCTTTCTGGAATCATCTCCATTAATTACCAGGTTAAAGATCAGATTTCCTTGCTAAAATAAATTTGGACTTTGATAATTACTTTAAAAGGAATGGTTCTATGGTCTTGTCTTGACTTTTCCTGTCAAAACACTGCTTCTTAATGCATTACTTTTATTGCAGTAAATTGAACGGGGAAAAAAAATGCTAAAAAAGGACATGGAAATTGTGCAAGGCATGGTGACAGGTTGAGATTTGAATTATTGTACATTTTTTGGAAGGCGTGAAAATGCCTGTGTCACTCTGCCACCAGTTTCTTCCATGATGTGCCTGGAAGCATGGAAAAGGCATTCCTGCCTGTTTCTTTTCCTTTGAGGTGACCAGCCAGGGGCATGGAGAGAATAGGAATAGCCAGAGCTTCAAATTGCTCTCCCACCCTCTGGCCCAAGAGCGGGCGAGCAACCAGGAAGCTCCTGTGGGAATAAACTGTGGTTTTAAAATGCCCTGTGAATAATGAGCACTTTGTATCCTGCATCTCCTTGAAACCCAAGAGAATTAGGCTCTTTGCCAGGTTTAAAAAGGTAATCAGGCTGAGCGCTGGAAATCAAATGTTTTCCTGTGTGGATTTGGATTCGGAGTTTTATTTTTAAATCAAGCACTGTTGACTTTGAGTCTGTTACGCAAGGACACAAAGGAGAAGGAACATAAAAAATACTGGAGACTTCAGTAAGTTCTGAGCTGTAAAGCTTCTGCAGGCTACTTGTCAGGCACGTTCCAGCTGTAAAATAAGTGCTACTGAAAATATCTTAAGATCACTGTATAATTTAGTCAGCTTTGAATGTCAGATCATACAATGGAGCACATGTGCGTATCTTAAAAGAAGAGAACTGGTAAAATTAGCCTGTTTCTGCTGAGATGCTGCTTGAAGAGATGCTTGCTTTGAGTTGGCATTGCCTCAGGTGTGTGCTAGGGTGGATCAAGCTGGGTGAGGAGAAAGGGCTCTGCTCCCTCCTGGCACTGAACAATTCCCCTCACATTTGCTTCCCCATCTGTAAATGGATGGAAGAGCACTGATAAAAAGCTTTCTCTAAAAGGTAGATAAGAGAACAATTCTATACTCGTGAGGGTTTTACTGTTATACTTGAATCTTGTGTTTTTCCTTAGGAAAGAGGATTATTGATTAGCAATGACGTGGCCACTTGGCATTTTTAAGGTAGATACATATTATGTTCTTTGAGTAGTTGTGATTCTGTGGGCACCATCCTAACTCAGCTCTCATTGTTCTTGAAATACCTCTATAAGAAGTTATTTTAAACAGCTTCAGTACAGAGTAACTTTATTTCAATACTTGGAAAACTACCTTTTTTGTTTTATTGACGTACGAGTGCTCAAAGCATCCTGTGGAAATTCATCATTTCTTAAAAGCAGCTTTTGCCAAAAACTGTGATCAGTTTTTGGGTAAATGTAATGTACATTTACTGAGTGACAGTGTTAGACCCCTCATTTTCTGGAAACCAGAAATCCTTAGGAAGAAGCAATGAGTTTTTACTGCTTCTCTCCTGCAAATGGATGGCACAATTCATCCCAGATTGCTCCAAGTGATCCAATTTTCATTGTTACTAAAGACAAATAGTCGCTAGTTCCCTTCGTGGTGTGTTCCCAGATGAGCAATCTGGGACTGATAGTCATGCTGATATGCTGAGTTCATGGGAGAAAAGAGAAATACCCACTCCAGTGAAATCCTGTGTGCAGATGTTGAAATGAAAGGACTACTGAAAAATGCCAATTCTTTCCTTTTAGTCTACTTTTTGCATATTCTATCAGTTCTGCTTGATTTGCTGATGAAAACAAGTTCCTGCATTACGCACAGTGGAAAAGCACTTAAAAATGAATAAATATTGGAAAGAGGGATGTTGCCTCTGAACATCCAAGGAGAAATGAAAGCCAGCAATGCAAATCTGTTCTGTCAGAGACCTTGCTGATGAAACAGTAGTTCTTTTTAATAGATCACATTATCTTTGGAGAAGGGCAGTGGAACCTGGGAAACTATTTTAACAGGGAATGTGTTAATTTATGTTCACAAAGCAGTTACTCAAATGGGAATATCCAAGTATTTTTTGCCAAACCTAAGTGAATAAATGCTTGTTTTCAATTAAGGGATTTGATCCCAATTCCATTCTGCCAAGACTGCCATGTATTTTAGGAAGAGGAGAAAATGGGGTAGGAAACACAAAACCCCTGAGCACATGGGAATATATTTTATTTAATTCTTTGGATATTGGATACTTTTGAAGATTTGTGTGGGAGAAATAGGAGAATGCATTTTAAATGTTCTACAAATCTCAAGAACCAGAGAGAAAGAGGAGCCAGGAGTGGAGCATGAAGATAATGCAGGCAGGAGGGATCAGGGTCAGCTCAGACTCAGAATTGTGGTTTTTTAAATAGGAAATATATCCTGGATGCTTTTATTCCTCCCTTCTGTTTGTGTAAAATCCTTAGCAATTGCTACATTAGTATGAGTTTCCAAGGATTTTAATATTTTGGATGTCACTGACAAACTGTGGGTCATAGTTGCAGCCCTGCTAAATTGGCCATTGCCCTGCCGGTGTTTTAGATTGTGAATATTCAGGTGGACTGCAATCTGCTAAGACTGAAGTCTCTAAATGCTAGTTTTTAAAGCTTTGAACTTGTAATTGATTATTATAAGGTGGTGTGGGGCTCAAAAGTGAGTTTTATTGGGGGTTTTTTGGTTCAAGCAGAGATAAGGATGAACTTCTTAAAGATTCCTTTATAGAAAATGTACAGGCCCAAACTATAAGGATTGAAATTAGTGCTTTGAAGGTCAGTAAATTAGGCCTATCTTCACAGGGGAAGCTGAGATTTGATAAAAGCATTTCATCCCTAGATGACGTTATTTCAGCTATGAATTGTCATCAAAGTGCCTCAAAGTCATTTCTCCCTGGTCTTTTACATAATCAAAGCTGTGCAGTGGAACTTTTTCTTGTAGTTTCATTTTAGGCTAACAGTTACCATGTTTCAGGCTTTCAGTGGTTATTCAGAAACTGACATTTCTGCCCAAAAGTCTCCATGAAAGGTTTCACTTAAAGATCTACCTTGTCCTTGAAAAATTTACCTTCTGATGGATTTTCTCCCAGCTCACGAATCACAGCAGCTCCGTTACTTCTGGATGGTGACACTATTCAGTGTTGCACGTTTTTGTGATAGTGTGGACTTCTTTAACTACTTAGGCCACTGCAGTTGGAGTTGAAGGACAGTCATACCTAAAAATAGGAGAATGTTGATTCCATGAGTATGAATAACAATTAGGAATTCTTGTCTCACCTGCTCACAGCAGCTCACGGAGAAATGCAATTCTGGATTGGACCTAAATGCTTAGAATAGGTTGAAAGTACTGAAGCCAAGGCAGCTCTGTGTGCATTAAAGGAAGAGAGGCCAGTGAAAGATGTCTTTTAGTGGCAGATTCCCAGAAGGAAAACCTGTTCCCACTGGTGTCTATGTAGCAAACCCAAAGGACAATAAGTGGTTCAAGCAGGCCAAATAAAAACAAAGGGAATTAGAACTGGAAGCAGGCCGGCAGAATGATGGATAGCTACTGGATTAGTCAGGACGTGGAAGCTTTATTTGGCATTCATGTAGTCTTGAGCCTCAAAGAAGAACCACAGTGTTCCCTTGGGAGATTATTTTAAGATCCCAAAGAATGTTTGTGCTGTTCCTCAGTATCCAGCAATTTCATTATGTGCTCATCCAGCCTGGGTTTTTTAATTTAGGAGTGAAAGCGCAGAGCATCCCCTGGATGCAGAGCTACTGCTGTTCTATGAGGGGAGAAAAAGGAAAAAGTATCTCGTTTCCATATCTACAGTAAGTTATTTTCCCTCAGGATCCATTTTGCAGCACACTACAGCCTTTGGATCTCTGACTTATTTTACAGTCATGAGCTCTCTGCCACTAGAAAAGGGAATAGAGATCACATTTGGCATAATGCCACTTAGAGGAAATTGTGTTAGCTGCTAAATAGAAATCTAATTCAAATTAATTGTAAAACTGTTTTCAAGGTTAACTTTCAAATAGGTTTCTTGAGGCTTACTTTTTAAAAGTGGGGATTTTGCTGGATTTGTTGTTTTAGGAATAAATTGCTTGCATAATCAAACCAAAATGAGGTTTGAAGTGCAGCTGTACATAATGTTGGCATGTGGACATGAATATCCAGACATTTGATATATGAAATGTTCCTTTCCTGTGCAATACACTTTTAACAACAGCATTATAGCTAAATGAATTATGCCAACAATCGTTTGCTATTAGCATATCAAAACTCTAGATTTTTGTGGAGATGATGCAAAAAATAAACAAATTTCCCTAAGAAACACCCAGAAGTTTGTTCATCTTCTTGCAGGAGTCAAATGAGATGTAGAAGCAAGAATTAAGTGTTCCTCTGAGCCATGCACGTTGTAAGCACTGTTCTACCTTCAAATACACCTGATTCCCCCAAGAAGATTAGCAAAGCTTTGTCCACACAGAGTGCAGCACTTTAGTTTTGGGAGTTTGCTTTCAAGTTAAAATTTGGCAAATGTGCCCACTTTGTTCCTTTTCCTTTCCCCACTATTTCTTCTACAGATTTCATAACTGCCTGTGCCTCCTCCAGCAAGGGAGGGTTCTGAAGCGTGTAGCGACTCTCGAAGTGGCCGTATTTTTAATTTTCTACTGCTGCGAATGTCAGAGGCTCGAGCAGAGGAATGGTGTTGCTCCAGGCAGGCAGTGTACTCCTCAAATGCAGTGTGTGACTGCGACGTGGACGATGTGATTCCAGGGCAGCTGTGCTAATTTCCAGGTGCTGAATAAACTTCCCACTCTACATTTCAGTAGGTGAAGGCTCTCTATGCAGGACAGATACCCAGTGGAGACAGACTGTTCTAATTTTTGAAGCCATGAAAGGCTTTTGACACTTGCTGTATTAATTTTCCACTAAGGACAGTGAGTCCTTAAAATAACTGTTTAGCTAACCTCTGTATGGAAGGGCTCTGCTTGTCACTGCTAAAATTGGAAGCACTCATCGTACTAATGGATTTTGGCTCTTCTCTGCAGCTTCACCTTTATCTCTTAAGCGTAGATGTTATTGTTTGAACATCGGTTTTCTGAGTAAAAAGATAAAATGTGCATTTTAAATTAATCCTTCTTATCCTCTTTGCTCCCCTTTCCCTCACAATTTCCTCTTGGAAGCTCAGAAGTGCTGAATGACAGCGCAGTTGCTATTGTGAGGTCCTGGCAGCTGAACCACCACCACAGAGGCTTTGCCTGGCTTTTCTAACATACCTGGCCCTAGGCTGGGACATAATTTAGTTTGGCTTCTCTGAGTCTTCACTCTCAGGACATAACTTTATTAACCCAGCTCATAGAGTCCTCTATTGTGAATAACAGAGAGGTGCATGGGCTCAAAGTTTTGTGCTGTCCGTGTATTACCAATTATTTCTCTGTGTCAAGTATTTTATCCTGTTTTGATTTTTCCATTCCACAAATTGAAAAGCTCAGTGTGAAGGCTCAGGGCTGTTTTGATGGACAAAGTTAATCACTTGGTGATTCAAGCCTCGTGCCTGATACATCAAGCTTCAAAGATGTATTTACTTCCCAGCCTCAAATCCTAAAATGCCAACTGAAGTATTAGCAGCAGACTTCAAAGTAATTTCCTGACTACCTAGAAGGGGACAAAAATCAGCTGCAGCTGTATACAAGGAGGGTGAGCTGAATCTTGGAGTTGTTAACATTTGCATGCAATTAATTTTCATCTGATTTAAGATCTCAAAGCTTTTGAAAAGCAAGGAGATTGCCCTTCAGATTTTTTTTTATAAAATTGCTTATCTTCCATGTGTCTCTGTGAGGGGGAGAACAAGTGTTCTGGAACAATCTAAGTGTATTCTCTGAAAAACCTGTATGAAGCCACCCTAGTATGACATTATTCATAGACTGCACTCAAGAAAAGTTAGATAAAAATACAGAGTATGAATCTGTAGTACTTGAATTAATGCTTATCTAAACTTTATTTTAACATCATCCATTTGGAATTGAAAAATTTCCCAAAGTGTAGTAACTGATGAAAAATCTGAAATGAAGTTATATCTGCAGTTCCTGGTGCATGGTCTGAGACTGCCTCAAGTAATTTAAGGCTTTTTTTCTCCAAGATATCCACTTTGAAGGTGCTCTCACATTAATATTAGGTCTGACAAACACTTTTCCTCCCTTTTTAATGAGCCTTTAGTGCAAACTACTCTGGAAAGTGTTGCTGGTTCTGTCTGTTGAGGCTCCATTTTTCGTTCCTGTTATGTCACTCTGGAATTTGCCTTCTACGCCTGGTAGTACTTAGACAATCAACACATGGCTGCTGCCTGATGGATTTCAAAGTGTTGCTATGAATCTTTTGGGGTCTTTGGGCCTATTTCTAGCAGCACGGATTGGCTTTTACACGGTGCTTATGTATTACACCTGGAACATCCCTAGATATTGCATCCAGGACGTTCCCAGTTTCTGTGTGGATGGTGGTGTGATGGCCCAGTAACAAGAATTTGCATTCCTCTTCCGGCATCCATGGTGATTTTGACAGCACAGCTCTCACCTGTGTGTATTCAGATATGTAACAGATCTGAGGTGACAGGACACTTAGCACTTGCTGAAATTCCTGAAGACCTTTCCATGAGTTTCAGTGGAGGTGACGCTCTAATCAAATGGATGCCTGTACAGGATTTAGCGATAGACCCTCTGTGATTTCAAGAGGATCAGTGCTATAAAACAGGACTTGCCAAGCTGACTTTGACTGGATTGCCACAGATAAAAATGTCTAATCTGAAATTGCTGCAGTATCTGGAAGGGACAAAGGCTCATGACTGACTCATGCAGGCACTGACAGGGACCCAAAGAGAGGTCCCTGTGTAGACGCAGCAGGGAGCAGAGCTGGGATAACCTGGACCCTCTGAAATACAGGTGCCTCGGCCATCAACTGCCATCAGGAAGTGGAGAGTTGGAAAAGCAGGTCCCTTGAGCAAACTCCCCCACTGGCTGCTGTGAGGTCCTTTTCAGCAAATCCTGCACTGTGTGAACAGAACCAACGCATGAATAGCAATTTAGCTGGCTGTTGGTCTTCCCCCACCCGATTCCCCTGGGGGAGGAGGCCCTGGAGTGGCAGCATGGCTTGGCACAGGGTGTCCCTGCCCCTGGTCACATGTACCCCAGTTCTGTGTTCTCATGGGGGATTTTGTGTTCCCCTGCCTGGGCAACTGGGGGTCATCCCGTGACTTGGGCAGTCTGTGTGCTAGCTTCCAGCGAGGCAGCTGGGAAAATAAACATCTCCTGGAACACCTATGAAAAGAGTATTCCCTTATTCTTTCCACGAGTCCACCTGTCTCTGGAAGGTTGCAGAGAAGGGTCTGCAACAGCTGGCCTATGAGGATACTGACTTTTAGGTGTGGAACGAGCACTTGGTTTCCCAAGTGAATTAGAGTGCATTTCAGCAGTGGCAGGCAGTCCCTTACACACGATTTACAACACCTGCAGCTTCTGTGATACTCTCCACTGTTGACCCCTCCTTTTAATTGTGCTTTCCCAGGTCTTCTATCATAAATGACAGCTGAATATCTGCTGTTCTTCCTGGAGTAGAAATCATTTGAGAAGGTTGCAAGCAGACTGCCTAAATCTGTGAACAGGAGAAAAATTACTATTGGCGTTGAGTAAAGAACTGCTTGACTTTTCTTGTGCAGAACATGTTTTGAGAAACTCTTTCTGTTAGAAAGGCAAAGAGAAATGCCCCCATTATAGTGCTGTTCTTTCTGAGAAACTCTGCTGTGACCCTGTTGCTCCAGAAGAGCTGCTGTTTTAGAGTGCCTTGCCCACACAACTAAAGCTGATGGAAAGATTACTTTCTTTAGAATAGAACTGCTCCTGCCTGCAGTTCAAATGGTTGATGGAGTGGATGTCATGTTTTGACTGCAAGTCACAATAGTCAACTGGAAACAAACCCAGCCTCCGTGGTTTTGTCGTGATAGGAAATAATTTTAATTCTCTAGGTGGTTGTATTAAGATGTGAAGAGTTGCAATTGAGCCACTCTTCCATTCTTGAGGTTTAAAATCCCAATTAGGAGGTAGTGCCCTTGCGCCTTGAGTAGCTATACATGTCTGCATTGGGTGCTTTTTAGTTTTCTTACTTTGAGATTATTTTCTGAGACATTTAAGAAATGTGTATTTCCCAGTATATAAAGTTGTCATACAGTTATTAAATCTAAATATCAAGGTGTGGTGTGGGCTGATGGCTGGCTGGGCAACCAGGAACTGCAGGCTCTGGCCATTCCTTGTCAGCCAGGCCCTGTCCCACTGCCTCTGAGGACATCAGGTCCCTCTGGGGTCAGGCCAAGGCCAGCTGAGATGTCAGTATGTGGATCAGGGTTTGGATCAAGGGGATCCACAGCCAGGAATGGGCATGGCTGTGTGACACAGCCGAGACAGACCCCAGGCAGGGGATGAGGGTGAGAGCCTCAGCTTAGATGGGAACTGAGGGCAGGAGGGGGGGAACTCCTCCCCAAGATACCTTAGCAGAGCTATTGAGGCAGCTCCCAGCTTTATCCACAGGGCTGATCAGCCTTTGGAAGTTTAGTGGGGAGGGAGATGCTCAATATCTTGACATCAAGGACCTGTGTAAATAGGCAGAAAAAAAGCACAAGAAGATCCGTGGGATTCCATTGTGCTTGCTCCTTGCACATTGTGCAGAGCCATCATTAATCCAGTAGTACCGGCACTTGGGCTGCAGAACTTTGCTCTGCTGGTATTTACTGTACACAAATAATTGTTTTAGTTGCACCAATGAGCTGCTTCATTCATTAGTGCAGCTAAATGAATTAATTAGCTGCCCAGTTGATGGCGGCAGCTCACATGGCCTGGGCAGCACATTGGCTTCCTGTTGCAGTTTGTCGTTTCCTGTGACGGTGTGGCAAGCCACAGAACTTCCCTGGGAGCGCAGGGGGCTTCCTTGGGGAGGGAAGCTGTTTCATTTCCCGTGGCCCCTTCCAGACTGCCCCTCATGGCCCCGGCTAGCTCTCAGCTCCGCAACACGGTGGCGATAAAGGAGGCGAGAAGGGCTTCCCACATGGGGGCTTCAGAGGATCTTTATTCACGTGGTCCCAAAGGCAGACAGGACCACTTGGCCTCATTCTCCTAGGCAGAAAGGCCAGAGGGTACCAAGCCCAGACCTTTTACATGGGGATCAGGGGGGTGGAGAGAGCACAGGGGCCAATGGTCCCAGGGCACAGCGGCAGTACCTGGGCGGGATTAGGGCACAGAACAAATGGGGATATAACTCGAGGGAGTGGCTAGGAACAGGGGCGGGGGAAGGAGGACAGCATGGGGAGGGCAGGACCTTGACATATAAGGGAAAAAGGGGCAGGTAAATCAACGGGCTAGTCAGGGAAACAGAACTGGGGTACCTGGCCCTTTTGGGGATTCTCCTGTTTTCTGATTGGCATCCCACAGCTTCCAGGATGACAATCCCATTGGCTTCAGGGATTGTCACAGTCAGAGAGGCTGGAGGGGAGCTCAGAGTGGCAGTGACTCCTAACTGATAGCAGTAGGTATGACCAGGGTGAGAGGATTAGGATGTGTTGGAATTAGCACACCTGACTGGTGATGCAGGTGTTGGATAGGCTGAATGGCTCATTTCAGTGGGGCAGAGCTGGAGCCACAAAGGGAGCTGGAGCCTGGCTGCATTTTATCTACACTTTCCACCATATTAAGACTATTTCGTGTCTGTAGACCACACAACTGTTTGACAAGCATGTTCTCGGGCAGTACACCTCAAAGTACACGACTTCATAAATAAACGTGCCGTATGGTTTGTCAGGAAGGGCTCTGCCGCCTCTCACACATGCTGAGTCAGAAGGGTATTGCATGCAACCCTTGGCACGTGACAGGAGAAGCATCTGCTTAGTGACATGAAGACATGTGAAATGTAAGTAAATCACTTGGGTTTGTATTACTGGAATACCCGTCGGCCCTGTCTGTGCATTGGAGCTGCACTCTGCCAGGCACTGCACAAACACAACACGGAGTCCCAGATCCAGGCGCTCAAAAGTCTCCCCATGCTGAATGGGAAAATGTACCAATAGGAAAGTTTGTGTGAAAGGAAGCATTTCTGCATTGAGATCAGCTCAGAGTGCTATAAAATATTCAAATATTCTCATCTGCTGCAAACTTGGCCTAATGCAATTGAAATCAAAGCTATCACAGCAAGGTTGATCTCATTAAAATCAACGCTTTATTCTACTGCCCAACTTCGTCTATATTGCAGCTAGCAAGTCTGCAAAAAAATATTTTGAGAATCAGCCTTTCCTTAGTAAGCCTTAAGAAAGCAGCACAGTTGTTTTAGAGGTTATTTATTAAATATGGCTTAATTAAGAACTGGTTTAGCTGAGTTTGGAGCCTGAAACAATTCCCATTAATTCCTTTGAGAATATTTTATTCAACTTTATTAGCAATTAAATCTAGCCCTTAACCCTTTGGAGACTGCCAACGAATTGCATATTTAGGGAAAGCAGCTTAGTATTCATTGGTCAGCTGTCTGGAGACTGCGAATGTTCCAAGAATGAAATAGATACTTTTTTTTTTGCCACTGGGCAAAGTTGTCTGCCAAGTTTTCACCAGATGCCTGTTAAGCTGGGATTTATAAACAGTTCTGATGCAGGGATCTGGGCAATCTGGAGTGACTCAGCTGCTCCTCTTAGCTCTCATTTGAGCTGAGATTCAAGCTGTAAGCGAATTAAAGTATTATTTGATAGTCTTCCCTGAAAATAGTGAGGCTCAAATCCATTCTCATAGCTGACAAGAGGCACATCTCCAAGGAGCTGTGTGGTTGGCATTACCTGACTTTTTTGGGAATCCTCAGAGAAGCCAAGGGCCAAGTGGTCATGAAGAATTAATTGCCTTTGAGGCACCAGCAGTGCCCAGCTCAGGCTGCAGTGCATTGCCAGCAGCAGATGGGAGAGGTGATGCTCTGCCTGTGGAAGGTGTTCTGGGCACTTGGGGTGACAATAACAGGATGAACACTCCCTTCTGAGCACAGCAGTCAGGCTGGAGTGGTGTTTACTTTGCCAACAGCTGCAGACTGAGAACACCCTGCAAGTAGCACCAGTCCAGCTGAAATTTAGCAAGAGAAAGGGCCTGAGAGAGATTAGCCTGAATAATTCCTGCTCTTAAGGTTTGCCACCCAGAGGCTGAGCATGTAGCAGCTGTTAACCACGGTTACAAACTGAGGGGACCTGGGAAATTGAGGAGGTGTTCAGGTTCCTTTCCAGCCCATTTCTCCTGACAGGACAGCAAACAGGCAGGTCTGTGTGGGGTATGGCAGGTAAGGATGGGAGGAGGATTCCTGTGTCCTGTTCTTCCCTTCCAGCACTCAGAATGCCTGAAGTTCATGAGATGTTAAGTTGTAGTGGCAACAACAAGAGCCTTCTGTGATTTCGTGCTCTTTTTCACTACTGGTGTGGATGAGGGTCCTAGAGAGCTCATGGGAAGTAGTCCAGAGCTGAAACAAAGTCAAGAAAATCTTCCCCCAAATTTCCTGCCAGTGATAACTGCCCAAGAAGAGAAATTTAAGTTGGTAGAGGAAACATTGCTCCTGTGTGGCTCCACAAATGTTTATGGTCTTATTTTAGAAATGGGGTCCCTCCCAGCAGCCAGAGTTCTTATTGTCTGCAAACATAAACACAGAAGTTACTGTGCATGATTGAGGCACCAGATTTTCTTGTGTTACCATGCAAGTGAAATAAAATCAGTGCTTCCAAGACTATGCTTCCTTTCTTCCAGGATTGTTATTTTTTTTTATTGGCCTTGATAGTCCAGGGAGCTCACTGCTAGAGACTTCTTCCCACAAACATTTGTGTGCCTGCTGCAAATTCATTCTGGTGTGGTTTGTCTCCTTCACTGCTCTTCCGCCAAGTTGTCTGCATTTTTAATATTAATAGCTACTTCCTCCAGAGCTATGTCTCTCCATGTGACCATTGTGGAGATGTTAATTCTTGACAAATAACAAGATGCAACAATAGCTATATCAGAGAGGAAATCCTTTTGATAAGAGAGAGCTGGAGGTGTGACTGCTAACCAGCAATTTATGAGAGTGAGTGTGTTTCTAGCGCAGTCTGGCCCTTTATTTCATCTTGGGCAATTTAATTCACTTCATCATTTCTTTTTGCTCCTTGCAAGTGTGGGGATAATGCCCAATCATGTGGTAACTTGTTAACTCCTATAAGGTTCTCAAGCTGTGTTGTTACATGGTATTGAAGTAGAACGTATATAATCAGAACAGCACATTACTCCTATTATTAACTATTTTTGCATTTTGTCTAAACTGAATGAAAGCCAATTTAGTCTTGCTGCATGTGAGCCTTTCACAGTTCATACTCATATATAATGCATAATTCATATATTAAAGAAACAACTTTTATTACCATGCTAAGTGCAAGCAAAGATAGTGGAGGACAAAGATACATATTTTACAATCTATTAATTCAGGGCCATTTTAGAGAGAGCAAAATACTGAGTGGATTACTTAGGCTAATATCCGTTCTGCAGGCTGGCCAAGGTCATATATAATGGATGATGGACCTTTCTGTGTACAATATGCATTATGCATAGTTTTTGGACAAGTTGTAATCAAGACTAGGAATTATGCCAATTCATTATTGGAGAAATTTATGGCATTTAGCGCTAACGTAGCATTTTACACTTTTCAAGGGGAATTATAACTTTTAACCCTTGCATGTCTGCAGAGTACAATTGTCACAGGTGTGAAATATAGTTGCAATAAGCCATTTTTTGAAAGCTAATACCAAAGTCAGAATTAAACCTCAAATTGTTTACCATTTGTCATGTGATCTATTTAATAGGCCTTCTTTTATCTCCGGAAAGGAGTTCCTAAAACAAGGAGTGGGTTAGTAGAATCCAAGAGTGTTCTGGGTTATTGGAGGGCTTGACTCCCTGGATATTAATATGACGCTAGAGGTGAGCAAGTAAACTTTAAATGGATGCATCCTGTCATTGGCTCTTACACCGACAACATCCTGCTTAGCAAGGACCCACAGGTGCCAGGGGAGTGGGGGTTTATTTTTTTATACATTTGCCCCTTTTGATTGACTTGTGGACTCCAAACACACAAAACCATGAAGTGCAGGTGACAGAGAGAAACGTTGGAGGCTGCACAATGTGTAAGAGAAAGGAGGGATGAAAGAGGTATAGAAAGTTTCTTGGCTAAAAAAGTTGTTGTTATGAGTCATTATTGCCTGGGCTTGCCAAAATCTTCTGACAGTTTTCTGTTTGCTAATTACTTGTGACTGTAGGAATGCACTTCTTATAAAGCCAGTTTCTCTTCTCTTTCCTGGGAAAATAACAATTATGGATTTACTGAACAAACTTGTAGTGCTGTACTATAGAAGTGAGAACAGATTTAGGTGAAGATCCTTGATGCTCTGTTTTTCTTGTGCTCAGCACCAGCAGCCCTGCCTTTTTAAAGGAGTGCATAGAAAGTTCTGAAAACCTCCTGGAGCTTGTTGCTTAGCTCATTTCTCCAAAATGCCCTCCTGTAGGCTCAGGGCTGGCATGGGTGTAAAAAACTGACTTTTTTCCTCTTTGTGTGATTTCACTGTATGATTGCATTTGCCAGTCGCATTACATTCTTTGTCACCTTCTGTTTCTGCTTGTTTGTAAATGCTGGTAAGTGCTGTATCATTTGTGACTGCTCTGATTCTTCTTTTCATCTGTGAAATTGTGTGAGGAAAGAGCTTTTTGGGAAGTCTTTCAAATTCTGTATTTCACTTTTCAGTCAATGTGTCTTTGGAAAATTGGGGCAGCACAAACCAACTGTATTGGGATCTATTTCAGTGTTTTATTGAGACAGTCACTACTTCACTCTGGGAGGACATTGGAGAAAGGGCTTTTCTTCATGAATGCTTTTCATTCTAGTCAACATGGCTGTGGCTATTCCTATTCCCATTCAAGTCTAATTCCTGTTTTCTTACAGATTAGATTTTGGAGTGAATTGTACGGGCAGAATAAACCAAGTTGTAATGAAAGCTAAAAGGCTTAGGTTCTGATGTGCGTTTGAGGTCACTCTAACCCAAGGTACTGATTTCAAGCTTGAACAATGAGAGAATGACAGGATAATGTTACTGTGAAAGCATAATTCATCTGGATATCTTTCAGTTCCCACACTATTAGGCCTATTAAGGATCTGAAACACTCTGAAGAGGCATTAAAAACTGTTGATGAGAGAAGTTCCCATCAAAGTCCATTAGCATAAGTGAGTGGTCAGAGTAGCTGCGCCTGACATATTTCATATTCTTTTGCTACAAGAGTAAGTCTGAATTTCTGAAGAGCTTTCAGGCTCAATCTTATTTTAGATGATCTCACATGGCACTTAGCATTCCCATTGCTTTTCAGGCACTTGTGTGAGGAGCACACATTCTGAGAACAAGGCATGCAATTGCTCCAGCAGCTAAAAGGAAGGTGGGAGGAGGGAAGAGACCTGAAGCATGGCTGCAAGGGAAGACAGATTCCTGCATGATCCGCTTGGCATACAAAAGGACCTCAAAATGGTCACTAGATATTCTACAGAAAAGAAAGAAAAGCTCCCTTTCTGCTGTCAGAACTAGTAAGAGATCCTTGGATATTGAAACACCACATGGATGCAGGAAACATCAGAACTTTGTGGTTTAATAAGTCTGATATTAGGCATGGCTAATAGCAGTTCAAAGCAGGCTGAGTTACACAGGTCACTGGGAGAAATCTGTAGCTTTTTAAAGAAAAAATTACAAATTAGACTAACCAATCATAATATCCCCCATTCTTGCCTGCAATATAACTCACCTCAACCAATTCGGCTTTGTTTATCAATGTCTGTGTCCACAAAAAGTTACAAGAATGCGGTGTTCTGGCTCAGCTTGCCCATGGCATACAGCCTGGGTGCTCCACCTGCCAAGGTAGGAGCAGCACCATCAGTGGGTGTGTGGCTGGGCTTCCCAAAAGGGCTCAGAGCACATTGGTCCCAAACTGCTTTTCTGGAGGTGAGGCAGCCTGCAGTCAGAATGACCAGGAGACTTCTGAAATAAAGGCTGGAAAAAGCGGTGTTTAAACAAAAGCATAAAAACTTGCAGTGGTGGGGAAGAGACCCAGAAGTGCCTTTGGTACTGCCAGAAGGTTTCCTGTGGCATCAAGACCTTCCTGCCTGTCCCTGGCTGAGCATCCTCTGTGGTGGGCACCAGGAGTAGTTTCCAACGAGGTAGGGCACTGTCAGTTCAGGGTGTGGCAAGTCGGGATCCTCCCTTGTGGGGTGTTTGCATGTTGGGATATGTTCAAGTCCTGCATTGTGGTGTTTCTGGTGTATCACCAGTGAAAACATGGCCACTGAAATGCGGAAAGCAGGAAAAGTATTTTAGAACTCAGTGTTTTAAAGCAAATTTAAGTTGAATTGTAGCTGCTTGTTCTCATCTTTTGAGGTGGGTAGGGTGTTAAATCAGATGTTGAATAGTTTATTTAGCTCCATTTTCAAAGAATAGCTCAGCATGCAAAGCAGAGCTAAGTTTCTCCACGCAGTCTAGGCAGTTAAATACCTGGCTGTGTTTTCCTTTGGATTTTTTGGCATTGAGTATTCACGAAGATGTGGACCCTCCTAGGGGATCCTGAACTGAGTGTCTGAGGTCTTGGGAAAGTCTTGATCAAATCACAAGCACAGGGCATGTGCTGATGCAGTCCAGTGCTTGCTTAATCTCACTTAGCTCCACACAGGCAGATCATTATTTGAAGCTGGTTTACAGTAATTTCAGCAGGGTTTGTGCTTATTTAAACCATGTGAACAAATTCTAGAGGAAAATTGTCTCTTTAAATAGCATATAAATGGAGTAGGAAATCAATTTTTACTTTTTGTGATATAAGTTTAGGAGTATCTAATGTAAAGAAAAATTCAACATTTTAATTGTTTAAACTGTTTACACTCTAAGCAAATGTTAAATGTTTACTTGTAATTATGTATTAAAATTATTTGCTTAAGGAGGAGAAAGGTTAAATCACTGTTATATCAGAATACATTGCTTATTCATGTCAGCATAAACATGTAAAGTAGGGAATAAAACTATCCTTGATAGTTGACAGTAGAACAGGAATATCTGTAATCACGCTCACATTTCTTTGCCAGTTGGTCTCATCATTCTGATAAATGCCATGAAACAGAAACAGTATCTTCTATGGATTAGCCACTGACTAATGTCTCACTATTCCATACTAGCATGGATCCTTGAGAGACATATCCTGCATTTTCCAAGGGATATCATAAAGATGACAAAAAAGCAGCATTATTTGCCAAATGTTGTTCTAAACTAGGATGGTCATCAATATAGATAATTTTTCTTTCTCAGTTAACATAAAAGTTCATAGATGTAGGTTATCACAGAAATTGTCCCTTCAATGTTTTTATACCTTAGTGTGTGTTCTTCCAAATGCAATGAGTAAAATATGGTCTAGAACTTGCCTTTTCCTCATCCTTGGTTGCTGTTTCGCCTTGCATCCAACAAAGGATGGAGATTCTCCTTTAGTGTTGCTCTGCACCAGTTCCTATCACTTGGTTGGATCTTGGTTTACTCCTAAGTGGCAAAGTAAAGGTGAAAGATCTAATATATTACAGGAGGAAGACTTGTGGGAAATGCTCATCCTCTCACCTCTTGCTTTCCTGTCTCTGAAATTCTGAAGGCTGTATGTGCAGGCATTTCCTAGACATACTTTTACCATACATCTTTGCTCTTGCCATCTCACAGTCCTGCAAGTTGTGGAAGCTCCTGCCCTGAAGGTGTTCCTTTTGCCAAGTTCTGTCTCTACAAACACCATTTCTTGTACTTTTCAAAACACGTGTCCGGAGTTTGTCATGGGAAGCCATTTGGGGTACAGCCTGATTAAACAGTTGGGAAATGGGTACTGTTAATGGAAACAAGCTCTGGTTATCCATCTTTTCTTTCTCACTTCACACTTCTCCTACGTAAGACTTTCTGCTGTAAATGCCTGTTGACTGACAAGTTATCCACAGCAGATTTGCGTTAGCTTCTGACTTTATCATCCTTAAGGAAGCTTTCAGGTGGAAGTGATTTATGAAAACCACAAAGGCTGAACCTGGAGTAAAGCAAACGTGTTGTAAGTGCAACCTAAAAATAATCGATGTCACAATTACCCTACTTTGATGATTTGGGAATAAGCTTGACTGAAATGCAGGTGCCATTGCTAGGAGCCTTATTTCTGAAATACACTAGTAATAATTCCTTTTATATTTTAGGAGTATACTGTAATTAGTAAGGATCTTTTTCTTTGATCTATTGTGCTCGACTAGTTATATCTGTAATACAATACTTGATGAATATTCATACGTGACTCCTCATAAAGTTCTCTTAAAATCAGTACTAAAAGGCTGAAATTGTTTGAGAGGTGGCAATTACCGACTGCAAGGAAATTATTCTCTACTGAACACTTGCAACAAGAATCACTGCCAAAATGCTGCTGATGGAAAGAGTATTAAATAGTGAGTGTAAATCACAAAGCTATTATGGTGGTTTATATAAAATAGTTCACTAATGGATCACAAACCATGGCAGTTACATTTATAACAAGCAGATTCCTGAATTTAGACAAATAATGGGGTGTTTTATTGCATGAGGGTTTGAAGATCACTATATTCCTTTATTACTGGGCTATTTAACAGTTACTAGTAAGCCTGTGAATTGTCTTCACTGGGTCAATACTCCCTTGCCTTAGACAGTATATTTGACTGTGTTGTTAAATCAGGCACATCTTTGAGACTGAACTCTTGGGGGTTTGATGCAGCAGTGTCAGCGGGATGTATTTTTAGGAGTGCACCAGAGCTGTTTGGGCACAGCCAGCCAGAATGCTTTAGAGGGCCTGTGGGGCAGAGCTTCCTAATGCAGCCTCCCGTTTACAGAGGGCATCCAAACGGCTGCTGTGTGCTGTGATAGGTTAAACTGGTACAGAAGAACATAAAAGTTTTCTCTTGCTCACCGATGTGAGGATGGGCAGATGGAGGTGTGGAGATACTACAGTTTCCTTTAGAGCTTCTGGCAGCATTTCACAGGCACTTTGCTTTGTAGCCTCTCTGTTCCATGTGGGATTTAGCTGTGTCAGTATGCTTGCATTTTGAATTACAAATGGAGGGGGAATGTGAGGGTATTTTGCAGACAGTCAGATTTTACACACAAAGTTGCTTACCTGAAATATGAAACAAATTTTTGACTCAAACGTGTGACCCAGGTAAAGGAAGCAGAGCTAATCAAGAATGAACAGTGATGCCATGGGAAGTGAAATTGTTAGATTGCATTTGTGATCTTAGTGTGTCTGGGGAAATTCATTTGTATGCCATGGCACAGACAAAGCACCCCTGGTTTGCCCCTGTGTCAAACTTAGCCCCTGAGAGCCTTCCCGGATTAAATACTGCAGCAGAACAAATCCATGGAGTGCAGAATGGTCTCTATGCCTGTAGCACGACCATTTCTGAAAGTCTGCCTTCAGGAAAGGCACAGAAATGTCTGTGTGCATTGCAAACAACTAAACACCTAAGATCAGGGAGTTAGAAAGAAAACATGTCCAAAGACATAAGGACAGCAACTCCATTAGCTCCACAATATCTTCAGTGGATACAGTTCCCTTTGATAATGTCATTATTTTTCATGCACAGCTGATCTTGCATCATTTGGCATTAAGGGACACATAATAGCCCTTTAAATATTAAAGAGTATTTTTGTATACTGAAACCTGTTGTTGATATTATATATTATGCATAAAGCAACCTTTCCTTTTTCATTTTCTACCTCTAAAGATGTGTTGTGAATGTTTCCCCCTCTCGAATTTGAGATGACGGGGTTTTTTCTGAGTAGCTGTAGATATAAAATACCTAGCAGCAAGATGGCTTTTAACTCATTTTTATAGCACTGCAAGGCAATATCTTCCTAATAGCCTTTTCTCAGACATAGAAATGCTGCTGTTAGAGGAGGGTGGTGGCTGTCTCTCTCTTAGAAAGGAGGTTGTCTTTCACAGGGGTTAAGACTCTTCATTAGAGTATGCAACTTTATATATTCAAGCAAAAATGAAGTCCTGTCTGTTTTTGAAGCTATGAGATGTTTTAAAGAAAAACATTATGCAGAAAAGCCTCTTGAAGCTAAACTGTTAGAAGCAGTATGGGCCAAATCCAAATACCTGTTACACACGGTAGGTTCTACCCAAGCATGAATCCACCACTTTTGCCATAAGGTCGAGTAACTCCAAATGCATTTCCCGGTTATCTTAACAAGCAGCCTCTCGCTCCGACTTTAACTTGATTGGAGAAACAAGAATACCTTTATTTGGGAATATGGGCAGAACTTTGCAAATACAACAGCTGTGCATTGCTAAGATTAAAACACAGCCTCCTGGTGACTTGGAGAGGAGCCTGAGAAGTGATAGGTGCAGGCCATAGGGAAGAGAGGGCTGTGGCAAAGGGTTAATTGCTGCCTCCTGACAACCGGGAGGGAGTAAAAGAAGAACTGATGAGTTTTGTTTCATTTGGGAAGTGGTGGCTGGTGGTTTCCTAAACAGCCTCATAAGCTGCTCTCAGCTGTGATTTATCTACTGGTCTGTGCTGCAGTCTAGCTGGCTGGTTCCTTAATGGCAGAAATGAGTTTTAAGAGGTTGGCAAAAGCAGCTGTAATTGGGCTTGAGGATTTAAGCGTTGCAGAGAGGAAAATAAGTATTCCTTCTGTTGGAAAGGGATAATGTTGCAAATAGCTTGGTTTAGAAAATGAAGAAAAATTTCAGTGAGATGTCTCGTTTGCCAGGAGGAATACTTGTATGTTATGCTACAAGCAAGATTTTTTAGCTAAATATAAGTAGGAATGTGTACATGCATAGATGACATACCTAAACACTTATTTTATCCTCGTAAAGGGGAAAGAGCCTACCAATTCCTTTTCTCATATCTCAGAAAACTCCATACCCAATGTTCTTGTAAAATACCTAACAACACAGTATGCTGAGAAAATACTATCCCAAAATGCTAATTCTTACAAAAGATATGTGCCTGAGAACAGCAGATTTAATAAAAAATGTTCAGACACCAGCAGTGTCTAGTTTTATCTGAAATTCCTTTTTAAAATGGAGGAATAAACTGTATTTGTCAGATAATTACTTTTATCTTTGGTGGAACTAGATGGTCTTTAAGGTCTCCTCCAAGCCGTTTTACGAATCAGAAACACACAAAAGTAGATGAGAGTACAGAACACTCAGCTTTGCCAGAAACAAGCCATGGATCACACTGTAAATCTGCTGCCCAGGCCACTCAGTGACTGCAGACCAGTGTTTCCGAAAGCTGCTCAAATTCAATGCCCACCCTCCCAGAGAGACAAAATCTGAATAGCAGGTGTGAGTAAGACGTTGCTCAGGCTGGTGCAGTACTGAAGAACAGTGATCTGCCCACCATGTGAGCATGGAAGGTTTTCAAGCTGTTCCAGTTGAAATCTCTGGAGATCCGTTATATTCCAAAACAGTTCAGGAAGGAAATGGAGACGGGCACCCCTGTGGCATATTGGAAGTCAGCCATTTCCCACCAGGGAGTGATTGGATGTTAGAGCACTGCTGGATCATCCTCCTGGGGCTCTGAGCAATTTCTGTAGTCTTGGATCTTTGCAGTTGGGTTTGAGCTTGCTAGGTGACTCAAAGGATTTTCCATGTTCCCACACAATAACTGGAATTATGCCCCTATATTAACAATCTGCTGTTAAAACACTTCTAGCACCAAGTGAAATGGTCTTATGCCAAATACTGGGGCATGGGCTGAGGTGTACATGAACTTGCCCAGTGTAGGAAGGTGATGAAAAACTAAGTAGGGAGGTTTGGGTGTAGAGACTTTACCTGCAGAAGAGACAAGGCCACAGAGCTGATCCTGAGGGCTTGGAACCTGGGAATTGAGTTCCTCACCTTCCTGCTCTATGTAAATGAAAGGCCTGACTATTTCCACTAAATAATTAGAGGGAGACAGTTTTTTACCAGGGAGAAAGCAAACTGGTCCCAAACCAATGCCTGCGTCTCCACTGCCAAAACTCAGTGGGTTTTTATATTTTTCTACAATAAAGCTGGCAAATTGTAGCAATATTCTATGGTGCAATTAGATACTCATTACAGCTTGCAAGATCATTATCAGGTAATACTCATGTCCATTTTTTAAGGTGAGTGAGGAAACGTTTTCACTGATGAACAGCAGTAGAGGAAGGCAAGGAGCTCTGCCTCTGAAATGGCTGTTTCACAGACTGTGGAGCCTACCTTGGTGAGAATACAGTCATATGGCAGCATTTTGCATCTCCTGAAAAAATAGATTCCAGTCATTAATTTGCATGTGAAAAGGCCCGTGTTAAGGGCCTCTTGAGTTCCTATGTCCCATTTCTGTCTGTGAAAATCACCTTTTCTGAACTGATCCTGAAAAGAAATCAGTACCTGCAGCTCAATGGAAATCAGTGAAGTGCCAAGGAGGATCAGCGCTGTGTGTGATCAGGCACTTGGATTTGAAGCAGGACTGATGCTGCTTTGGCTTTGTGGTGATGAGCTCAAGCTACTGAATTTGTGGGGACTTTGTTCAAAATGCCAAGCTGAAGTCACATTGCTGTTTCCCTTCTATTTTAGGTGGTATTTCTGAACTAGCCTGCAAGGCAGCTGTGCTTTAATTTAAATCCTTCTTTAATAATAGCTCCTATTGTGCTGGCTTTGAGATGGTATCAATGACTAGAATTTTACTGACAGACTTTATGCCAGTATATATTAAACACTACTCATTGATTGATATTTATATAATACTACTCACAAGATCCTTTCCCTACACTGCTCTGTTGATTTCTTGCTATTGTATCATATCTAAAGCATCTATTTTTTTTTATCAGTGTTGTGAGGCATGGAGGAGAACAGAGAAACACTACTTGATTAGGTTTCTTGGAAATCTGGACTCAGGTCTCAGCTTATCTAAGGCTTCTTGTAAGATCTTGGTCTCTTAGGGCAGTGATAATCCTTGCTCTGAGCACGCTTCCTTTGTGTCACTGAGATGGTAACAAACAGTCCCAACTGCTAAAAATGTGTGTGTTCGAATCCCTGGTGTGTTACAAGTTTAGAAATCACTTCACATCTTCTTGGCACTGTAAAAGCAAATAAAGAGTATTATTCTTTGTTTTAGTAAATAAAAATATACTTCAATTGGCATCTACATTCAGATTAATTTTATAAGCAGACAATCTGCTTTTAGGTAATCTGAGATTTCACTGTGGTAACTCTGGTGGGGGAATGTTAATTCAAATGAGCACCTGTGCCAGGCATTCCTTATGCTTGCTGCAAATCTCATTGTGTAGAGAAGTCAAGAGGTGTTTTTTATTATAGCCTGTGATGTTCACTCAGCTTTGTTTTGCTCATAGTTCTTTAGCTGCTGGCTGCTCTGAAACATGAGGTCTCCTTACAATAATTGCTTTTCCTTATTTGAAACGATACGTCGTGACCTTTTATGTGTTTACAATACTACTGGGAAAATGAATGTTGAAACCTAAATTCATCATCAGCTGTTTCATCAAAACCATTGCATAATCTCAGAAGAAAAGATAATTGCAAGATAATTTATTATTTGCTTTCAGAGGGCCTTTTTGAACTTGCTCCAAAGCCCATGGATTGACTTTAACCCAAGTATGATTGGAGCCTTTCAGTTTGACCTATTAGTCCTTTTCTTCTCACTTTTCCTGGTACAAGAGGACTTTGGGTATTGTGGAGTTGATTATCTGGTACAAAATGTGAGCAAGGCAACCAGCACTCTGTTGGTGATCTTGCAATGCTATGGAATAGACAGGCAGTGGCTGTTTCTCCCTCTTCTCCTCCTCCTGGCTGTGTTTTGCTGACAAATATCAAGATGTAGCCCATGGTGGCCTTATAAAAGGCATTTTCCCTCGCCCATTTAACATCCTCCCTTCCTCTGACAATGTCTCTGTGCTTCTAACAATGCCTCCTGGTTGGGAGGTTGGTAAATGTTGTTTGTGATTGCTCAGCAGGCATCCTGTTAGAGCAGATTGCCTCCCAGAGAGCCAAGTGCTGTAGTCAGTGCTTTCCCCTGCCACACAGTGACAGGACCGTCAGCAGAGCCACTCCTGAACCTGCAGTTTGAGCTTTGTAGCTCTCACCTCAAATCCTACAAAACTCTGAGCTCCTGGTGAATGGTGCTCTATTTTTTCTCATGCGAGTGCACTACATGTTGGAAAACGCTTATTGTGAATTTTAATAAGAGTATAAGAGTTTGGATAGGCCATAATAGCTTTCAGTTTATTATTCAGCTTTATGGTTATGGAGGACACTGTCCTTAATTACACATGGAAAGTTGGGTTGAGGCAGCTTATAGATTGGAGACTGAGTCCTTTCTTCCATTAGAAATGTTATTAGTGACCAGAGCTTTATTCAGATTAGCAATATTAAGAACAGAATAAGATTTAAACCAGCTTCTCTGAAACGTAACTGGGAATTGGGTGGTTTTTTGCCGTTAACCGTTCACTCCAGGAGATGTGGCTCCAAGACCTACATCACAAGAAAATTGCCCCAAGTTTTAGAAATATAGTTGAAAATAAGTGGTTTTAGTTGCGTAAATGGTGTTCTATTGCTTTGTGACTAATGTTTTGTCAGTTGCAGAATTTCACCCTTTACAACTGCAGGTTCTGTGAAATAGCCAGAATGGTAATGAAAGTCTGATGATTCAGGAAAGGGTATTATAAGAATATTTCTGAAATGAGCTTAGAGGAGAGTGTTAGTGGGCAAGGCATAAAGTTTCAAATGAGCTGCTTCAAGGTAAGGTATACAATCAAAACCTTTTTAGATTAATTTAGGAGTATCAAGAGATAAAACAGCAATTGGGAAGTCTAAAAATTGAAAATATGTCAAATTTCCCACGCATGAAATTCAACACAAATTTTTTCCTTAACTTTTTAGCATCTGAAACTGTTATAAACTCTTTTCTCTAAATGTTTAATGGAAATGAAATACACCCACTGGTGTATAGACCCTTAATTTTCAGGGTACTTAAATCAAGCCCTGGTGATCTCCAGAATCCAGGGTATGTGTATCCTGGGCTCTTTGCCTTTAGGAATGAAATGGGCGAGACCCTTCTCGAAGGACCTGAAAGATGAATTCATTTGAGTTTAAGGAAAGAGCATTGGGCCAGATCTGTGAACAGAATTCACTTTTTCAGACTCATAATCTCCCATCTTTCTAAAGACAACCCATCCTGCTGCTGGCTTTCATAGATATATTTTTTTAACTGTACCAAACTTGTAAGCTAGGCCTAAATGAATTAGCTACCATGGGACATTACTCCACCATGATAATGGGAAATACAGCTCAGAGCTGTAAGTTAAATATTGCTTTGTCATAGCAATTCATGCAAAAGCTTTGTGGGAATTACGGATGGGAATCCAGAGAAAAAGTGTATGCTGACTCTTATTATGTGCATGCTGGGCATATAAGTAATATGGAGACCTCTTTGTGCCTCTGGAAGGTGCCATGAGATTTCTGTGATTTTCAGACACTGCAAGAAAAGCACAAACCAGCATTCTTCTCCTTTCATGATGCACAGAGGTCCCATTCATGCAGCAGCTACCTCGTCCGGAGCACATAATTTCTGCTCTACAAATGGGATGGGGATTTTCAAGGCAATTCCTGCTTTGCAGCCCATTTAATATTTTTGTCTTTTAGTTCAACTCACAGCTCAACTTGGATATAAATTAAAGCAGGTGAGAGAGTCTGCTTTTGAGTTGGTTCTAATCTGCCTGTACAGGGTTCTAATCTGCCTGTACAGCTGGGACAAAAGTTGAAAGCTAGAAGAGAGCAAAAAAAGGCAAAAGTGCATATGTGACACTGGGACAAACAAATGCACAGCTTTGAAGTCAGTGGACCTTTGGCAGTTTACCCCACCTGTGGTTTAACAGACCTGGTAGGCCATGAAATTGTTCATAATTAACTTCAACATTCTTAAATGTGTTGTGTGTTTTATGGACTGGTTTTAACAATCTGTAAAAAAAATGTATTATGCTGTAAATTTAACAGGGAAGCAAGAACAGATTATAGTACATAAAACGTGAATTAACGCTTCCTAGGAAGTGCATTAGCTGACTTTTTAACTTGCCATTTTAACTGTTGCAAGTGTGGCAATAACTTTGTGTTGTTCTGGTAATAGTTTGGGGTTTTTTAAGCAGAGGTTAAGTGGGCAGAGAGTGTCAGGGCTCCCTGGTGGCCTGGGTGCTGGGGGCACGGAGAGGGGCCCATGGGATGGAGCAGCATCAGGGAAGAACCTCTCAAGCCAGGGCCCATCCCCAGTGAAAGAGCAGGGCAGGAGGTCTCAGTGGGTGAGGAATTCTATTGAGCAGCATCTTCTGTCCAAACCACCAGGGATTCATTCTTCCTCCCACAGGGTGTTATCTGGAGGATTGTGGACTGTTTCTGGTGACATGGGGTTCCACAGGTGCCAGCTGTGCATCAGGTCAAAATCCATCCAGAATAAAATATGGTCCCAGTGAGTCTGAGTGACCCAGCCACTTCATTTACACAAAGACCCTATTCGTGTCATAATTTCAAATATTGTGCATTAATCTTTATTCTCCCAGTATTTTAGAGACATTTGTGATTCTGATGTGAGGGAAAAATTAAAATGATTTCAACAGGAAATGGACTTTTGTACAAGATTTCCCCACCCCTTCCAGTTTCTTTCCGTGCAGCAGCTGCTGTTGCCAGGCTGTCTTCGTTGCTATGGTGGTGGTTTGTGTGCCAGAATTTTATATTCACTCTTCAAGAGTCACCTGATTGAGTGGCTGTGCCACATAAGTTATCAGGCTCGCTCGTAAAGATAAAGGCTGTATCTGACTGCTGCTCTGTATGTATGACATCTCGTAAAGGGAGCAGATTAAACATAAACAGATTCCAATGGCCTCTGGCCATGAGTTTAGAATTAGCAGATTAATTCTCTCAGTAAATGAGTGACTACTGCATTTGAAAGGTGTCACTTCTTAACATACAAGGCAGCTCCACCACACCTTGTGGCACTTGTGTCTTGTTGGGCAGGTGTGAGCTTTGCTGTCTGCATGGCGTGAAAGGAGCTTTTTATCAGAAGGACTGAGCTTTTATCAAGAGATAGGGTCACATTTTCTATATTTCTTTTCTGGAGAGTTGTTCCATAGAACTTAATGATCCTGCTGCCACTGATAATTGAAGTATAATTTGACCCAATTTAAAATGCAGTTAGGATGATACACTTCTGCTGAAGCTGAGTTTATCTTTATTTTCAAATCCTGGAAACACTTATGTTTAACTCTTTGTGTATTCAGTGCACCATTGCAGTGAAGCATTTTCAAGGCTGAGGCCACTGCTTCTTTTCAAAATCTAGAATTACACCAATACAGGATAGCAAGAGTTTGCATATATATTTCTCTGAAACCAAATTTAAAAAAATAAATTTAGGGTTTAGTGCATTTTTTGTATCACTTCGTATGCAGTCTCTGTGTAGCTCTTGCCATGTCTTCATTTGACCTGACTTTGGTCAAAGCCATCTGCTATTTAAATCAGTTATTGCTCCTTTCCTGATTTGTTTACACCCATTTCCAGATGAGTATCGAAAACACTGTGTGTTCAGTTATTCCCCTGGAAATCAAATATTGGTACCTAAGCCCCTTATATAAAAAATAATGCTTTATGGATATACTGCATTCAAATAACTTATATTATCTGTGCAAGGCAATCATTTTATTGTCTAGGCTGAGATTTTTGAACCTAGAGAAATGAAAACATCCTGAAACAGTTCTTGCAGCAACATAAGACCAGCAGGTATCACATCTGATTTGGAATAACTACCTGAGTAAGTCCATTGCTGAGGGTTTTTTTCCTTAACACCACGTCTTTCCTTCGTTCTTGGAACTGAAAGGGGCTGAGTGAAGAAGAAATAGGAGATAAGCATTTACGTTTCCTGAGGCTTTGGAGAAAGGTGTCTGGTTCTTCTTTTGCCAGGCTTGGTCAAGTCATTTAACGACAAGACCTTCAAACTCTTTCTGGGTGTAACAATCCTGCTGAGTGAAGCAGGTTTCCAGGTCACTGATCCCAAGCTTTGTGGAAAAGGAACTAGACTGAGATACAAACTGAATTCGTGTTTGCAATATGTACTAGGTACCAAGAAACGTGCTCCTTGCTGGAGCAGATGCTAGTTAAGCAATAGCAGTAACACATGAGCCAGCTATCTGGGTCGAAACTAAAATTCCCACTGATTTCACAGAGCCCAGGATTTCAGCACAGGCTGAATCATAAGCATTTTCCAGAGCTGTTGTTTAAAAGGCAGAGGCATAATGCCATTTCCTTTTGTGCTGCTTCTTCCTTTTGATGCAAAATCCATTAGATACCTGCCATATAAAAGGGGTGTTTCTCTTCAGACAAATACTATCCGGTTAAAATACTCAAGTCTGAAAAAACACAAAATTGCTCCAGACAAAACTTCATATCTGTAATGACAGGCACCAGTATCAGCACTTACCCTAATCCATAGGCCCACCTCTTCCATGTTCAGCTCAGTGGCTGCTGGAATCAGGAATCCTGAGGTATGCTCAACTCAATCCCAATAAATTGGGATTTGTTTTTCCCTAACAGAGACTCTAAATGAGGCCAGGCCAAGTGAAAGTGGATTGTGGATTTGTTGAGAAAACTGCTACAGAAGTGCTGCCATCCCTGGCAGGTTTACATCTTCCCAAGAGCTGATTTCAGCAGACTACTGGGAATGCAAGTGCTTAAGGGATCATGAGTAAGTACTGTAGCATCAGTACTCTCTGCTCTTATTTTCTGGGGATTTTAGTATTCTTTTCATTCTTCTGTATGCTATATGAAATGAGATGAAAAGGCAGTTGTGAAAATGGTCCTGAAAATCTCTCCCTTTTCCCCCATTATGGAGCAACCCCATATGTCAGTGCAGCCAGACTCAGAACTGGTTATTGTTTCCTTAAGTCATGGCAAATGGCTGGGTATTAAAGCACAGCAGGGAGAGAACAGGCTCTCATCCTGACTGATGTGACACCCACGTTTGCACCGAAGGTTAATAAGAACAAAAAATAGATCAAATGGGTTAATTGGCCTTGAAATGCTTACGCTGCGTGCATGGGCTATCGTAAAGGAGCAGATTCACCTCCCTCTGAAGGCAGTCAAAAGTTTTTCACTGAAGGAGAAGAATCTGGAAAAGGCCCAGACGAAAAGCTTTAGCACCTCTTTATGATAAGAGCAAATCAGCAGTCCAACATGCCAATTTTGTAGCTTTTTAATTAAAGAAACAGAACCAACATCTTCACTCAGATTGAAGAAAAAATCCTTAGTTTGGAGGAATGATATTTCAAAATAGTACTAGGTTAAAAATATGTACCAAGACATTTTTTCTATGTCATTTGCTTTGTCTGTAGCAGACGTTTGGCCTGCTGCGCTTAAATCCCAAGGGTCAGTTGGAAACCCCTACAGAGAAATTAGAAATCTCATGTGCTGTGTCACCTGATGTTTTATCTCTGACTGCACAGGAGCTCTAACAGAGAGGAGGTCATTGGTGGAGCACATATAACTTTGTTCTTCAAAAGCATTTCCTTAAAACCTCTGGATTTAGAATTTTGCTGGGTGAGAGGACATTTTGCCATCTTTACGCCTTTTGAGTTGAGTATACCTAAAACTGACTTAAGGTCACATGCCTTTGTTCTGAGGAAGCCTCTTCATCTTATGAGATCAAAAAGCTGTGTAAAGCAATTTCTGTGTATTTAAAGCATGAAGCCTTGATGGGAATTGTTTGTGCCACTCTTTCAATTAAAAGTTGTTTCTCTTTTGGCATCACTGTGCAGGCTCAGTGCTGTCCCTCTGCTCTGCTTTTGCTATAACCATTCCCTCAAAACTAAAAGACAAGAAGTTGCAGTCAACATGAGGGAGAACTTTTATGCTGAAGGTGGCAGAGCGCTGGAGCAGCTGCCCGGGGGGGCTGTGGAGTTTCCCTCTCTGGAGACACCCCAAACCCACCTGGACGTGTTCCCGTGGCACCTGCTCCAGGTGCCCCTGCCTTGGCAGGGGTGTGGGGACCAGATGATTTCCAGAGGTCCCTTCCAGCCCCAACCATTGTGTGATTCTGTGCTCACCCCCTTGGCAGCCCGAGGGACCTCTCCTGGCCACATCTCTCAGCGGGACGAGACGCATGGACACTCACCCTCGCTCCCTTGGCGGGCATTTCGGTGCGGTACCGGAGCCCCACGCGTGCTTCCCGCGGAGGGACATGGATCTCCCATTCGCAGCGTCTCCCTGCCGTCCTTCTGCCTTCCAGAGGAGCCGAGGCGGCTGACCGGGACTTCACTCCGCGGAAGGCAAGTGCCGGGCGGCGCT
>WEIT01015538.1:293634-459106 GCA_013389985.1 Dryoscopus gambensis | reverse complement strand
CCCGCTCCAGGCGCCTCTGCCGGCCTCTCTCCCGGGTTTCCGGTGCCCCGGAGTCCCTCCTGCAGCGGCCGCTTCCCGCGGCTTCTCCGCGCCGGGGCAGAGCGAGCGCGTCCATGCGGTGCAGATGGCCGGGGCACAGCCAGGGGTGCACGCTCTGCAGCTCAAGCCCGTCTGCGTCTCCGAAACCCTCAAGAAAGGCGTCAAATTCGTCAAGTGGGACGATGTGAGTAGCCCCCGCTTCCCCCGGCAGGGGCACGGCGGGGTTATGGATCGATCGGGTGGGAGGGCTGCGGGCCCTGCCCTGCTCGGTGCGGAGGGCAGGTACCGGGCGGCGGGGCTGGCGACAGAGGTGTCCCCGCCGTGCGCTGCCCGAGCCGAGCGGCGGTGTTGAACCGGCGGCCGAATGCCGGGCAAACTTTCTCCGAGGGCTCTCCTGTCTGATTGCGCTTGGCCGGTGCGAGCTGCGTTGAGCTGGCTCCTTTCGCGAGCGTTTTCCTCTCCCGCCTCCCGTGTTTTAGTGTGCATGTTGCCACCTCTGTCCTCGTAACATAGTTGTTTCAACCTGTTCTCTCGTTCCATCTCCCGTCTCCTCCTCCCAGCCTCTCCTTTTGCTTCTGGCTCCTGCTCCTCTCGCTGGCTCTCGTTCTCGTGGGGTTGTCAAGCCCTGGATGTGTTCTTCTAGGGCTTACAGTTTGGGTACCCTTGGTCATCTTACTTCCTCCGCAGAACACACTCTTCTTTCTTGGCTCATTAGGGCATGAGACTTGCCTCAATATCACATCTGCTTTCCCCTTACTACTTGCTGCTTCCCAACCCTTTACATTTGTATTGCCTCGCATAGGAAAGGAGTGCGGTTTCCACTTCACCTTTGGTAGAGCAGCTGTTCGGCAGCTGGGATTTCTTTCTTGGCATGCTGGCTATGCCCGGGACAGTTTCGGAGGAAAGGGAAGCTTAACAGAAGAGTTGCCTTTTTCAAAGCCTGCTGTGCTGCAGAGAAGGAAAGCAGGATGAGTCCTCTGCTAGCTTTTGCTCCGGCAGTACAACAGTGGGTGTTTGTGTCTCAGTTGTGCGTGGAGGAGCAGGTGCCCCAAAAAGTCTGTCTGTGAGTGGTGTCTGGAGGCAGAGTGGCATCGTGACACTCAAGCTGTGGTAGAGAAATGGTTGGGAAAGAAGGCAGGGAGTCTGACTATCAGGAAAATTTTTGAAAATGACTTGTTTTTGGAGCTCTTCTATTTTTGCTGTGAGCTTGGCTGTGCTAAAGACATCCGCAGCAACAACTGGAGGGACAGCAGTGAGGGAGAAGGAGTGGTTCATGTGTAACCACTGTTCTTGGCTTGCTGTCTCGCTCTTTTGCCATTGCTTTCAGCATGTCCAGCAGCCAAATGTGTGAGCCTGACCCCTGTAAACCTGTGATAAGCATTCTCAAGGAGAGAGAGAACACCAGAAACCAAACAACTTGTGGTGTGAAGTTTTATTTACAGTAATAAACTAGCACATTTTTAGTAGGCTCGGCAAACTGACCTTGTCCGCAGTACCAAATAGTGGCTGGATACACGTTATTTATGTTCAGCAACTAGGCTTGAATGACTTCCCTGAAAAAATGTTTTCTTTTGGTTGACATTTTCCTTAGAATAGGAAAAGGCAGCCTTGTCATTGCAGTTATTGTTTTATTTTTGGTAAGCTACCAAGGAATTTCCGTGTGTACGCGCAGAGGTCGAGTTAATGATGATTTAAGTCTCCAGACTGAAAGTCTAAGCCATCAAGCAACAGTTTAAATTTTTAGTTTGAGTGCTATTTCCCAAATAATAACCATATAAGTAGAATTAGAAGATGGAGAGATGTTCTCCATGCACAGTGGATGTTCACTGGATAACCTGTCTGCTATAGGCTAGTTGGTAAAAAGATGTAGAATTGTAAAGCTAAAGGCTGCAGTCATAAAACACAGCTAAATTCTGGAGAAAGATGTGCATTTCAGGTTGAAGGTGTTACTCAGCAGGACACAGGTGTTACCTGGAATGTGTGACTGAGATGAGTCCTGTTGTGTTTGGTGAGTTCTTTAATTGGCAGCGTTATGAAAGGTGATGCCTATTTAGCCACACTATGATGAAGAGTTTTAGCATTAACTCATTGTTGACTGTGCACTGTGTGTATTTTATGAACATTTCTCAGCCCTCCTGTCTTGCCTGTAGTGTTTTCACCAGTGGAAGCCCCACAAAGTCCGAGGTTTCAAGGGAAGTGAGTCTCTTCTGTCACTCTGGCTGTATGAGGGCATTCAGACATTCATGTTCAGTGACTTTGAAGAGTATTTGCCGTTGAGTAGCCATTAACCACTTCAGAGTCTTAGTTTTCTATGAAATTAATCTGCTGGAGGGTTTTTAAAAGGATGATGCTGAATATGAACCTCTGTGGTCTCTCATGTAAACAGGCATGCACAAACTCGCTAGTGAAACAATAGGCTCTAATAAGAAGCAGTAAACTACAACATGTAACAGTAAAACACAATTGACCATAATGAGCACTTTGGCTCTGCTGGGCTACCAGGGCTCTTCAGAAAAGCCGGGCTCACACACTGATGTTTATTATGCACCGTTTCTTTTCACTGTGCGTGAGTGTGGGAGTTCAGTTCTTCCACATCGCCGATGCACTGGGGCAGCCTCTGTCCTGTCGTTGTTGTTCCCTTCCCTGCTGTTTTGGGTTGCAGCTTAAAGATGGTCCTACTGACCATCCTTTGCATTTCATGAAGCAGAAGTGGTTGTTGTGGATTCTTACAACTTGTACCAAGTTTCAGCTCAAAGCAAAATTTTTCTAGCTGAGCTTTAAACCACTGAGAATTTTTAAATGGGTATGCTGGAAGCGTTTAAACCAGAACATGAGAGGCATTTAAGGAATTTCATGTTGTGTGGAGTAACATTGCAGAAGGTGTTTGCCAGCTTTGAGAAGGACACTGTGGCAAGCTGTGCAGAGCAGTCTGACAAAAGCTGTGGTGACACAGCCTTGAAAACCAGTCCATGTATGGACTTCCCATCCTGAGCCTCTCATAGCTCTGTGCCTGATCAGTAACTGAGGTGCTAATAGCAGGTGAGGTACTGGCAATTCACATGAACCCCCTGTCTGAGGAACAGCAGCAACATCTGCTATGTGTCACCCATGAGCCTCATCCAGTGCCTGCTGCCCCTGCACTTGCGGGTGATCCAGCTGGAAAGAGAAATGCTGTGCCTGAGCTTGGTGAAGTGGAGAGGAGGTCACGTCAGCCACTCCAGATCACATACAGGCAGGTGGAAGGCTTGGAATTCCATTTCCTCCGCAGACCATCTTCAGTTTCTAAATTGAAAAAGCATTAGGATCAATTAAGAAGTTCTGATTTTGCAAGAGAAGTCACTCTTCTGTGCATTGGGACTGGATGTAATGCTGCTCCCACCATCCGATGCTTAATAGCGTGTTCACAAATTCCATCTGGCATCAGGGTGTAAAGCACTAAAGTCAGATTATTATTGTCCTGTAACTTACACTTTTCCTCACACTGTTTGTTTTATTCTGTAATGGTATTCCAGGTCAGAAAACAAAGTGTAGAATGATCCGTTGCTCTTGATACGTAGTTTTGGATTCAGAAGGCACTGAGCAGAAATAGCTGCTCTTGGAGTCTGTGAAAGACAAATGTGCCTGGTTGCTTAGGCCTTTTTTTTTTTTTTTTGCTGTATCCATGTGTGTGCCTGGTTTCAGATGGTGGTTGGCTAGGCACTGGCTTCCTCAAGTTGTTTCTTGAGTTGAACCTCTATAGCTGTTTCTTCCTGACTGCTGGGAGAGACTGAGTCTCCTGGCTGCTGGTCTGGCCTTGAACAGCTGTGCTCTTGTACTCCTAGAGAGAAGTGAGAGAGAGGGAACGCTTGGGAAGAACTGATCCCCTCTGCTGTGGTGATACCCAGGTTATAGCAGCTCTTCCTGATAGGAGTTTAAATCAGTTTAATAAATAAAATAGTGTGATTAAGTCCATGGGTGAACCTTTTCTGGTAGGGGGTTAAGCTTAATGTAGCAGAACATGTTGCCAGGCTGAGAAGGGTAATGAAACCTAAGTATTAAGAGCAACTTCTCCCAGGAATTATCTCTCTTAAGGGCTGAAATCTGCCCTGGCTGACTTCTTTCCTTGTTTTTGTCTGGCCTGTAGTGGGAACGAGATAGACATAGCGGAGTCTTCAAGTAGCTCAAGAGCCAGAGCACAGCTGAGCTGATATTCTCTGAGAACTGTAATTGGCACACTGTAGCAAGTTAATATGGTGGTGTATGTTCAAAAATAGGTTTGTTTTCATTTCTTGCTTAAAGGCTTTCTTATCTTCCCTAGTGATAATATGTACTTTGCATAAAGATTTTGACTGATCTCTCTGTGGCTCACGCTGTTTACTTTCACTTTTAAGTTAACTATATTGCTAAGGTGAATTCTGCCTAAATTGAGGGCCGGGATTCCAATTTTCTAGCCATATTTTTTTTTGCCCCCTAAGCATTGGATTACTGCAGAAAACCTCCTGATAGGTAACATTGCTTAGTGGCTACAGCACTTCCCCAAGTGAGCAGGAAAAACAAACTCAGGTCTTTTAAATTCTCTTGGAATTACTTTCTCTTAGAGCACTTTGTCTTGATAAAGCATTTTTGAGCTCAGAGTGAGTGCCCTGGAAGTTTGCAGGCTTCTTTGTTTCTTTAGAATATTTTAAAGAAGATTATCAAGAGTATCCCCTTTAACGTTACAAGTAAATGAAATATCAGAGCATCCTTATTACGGGTGAGCTGAGATGAAACAAATAAACAACTTGGAATTTTTCAGAAGTTATTTTAAGTAACTTTCCCCCCCCGCCTTTTTTTGTTTGTTTTTAAACTGTGCACAAGCCTGACACTCCAGTACATTAGTGAGGACATGAAAAATGAGCAGCCATTGTTCTGTGTGTATTAAACTAAAACAATATGCTGAAGAGTTTATTTTTTTGTGAACACTTGCAGTCTGGAGGGAAGAGGTCAAGTCTGACGTTCTAGAGTTTTTGTTGTTTCTTCTTTGTTGCTAATCTTTATGTAGTAAACAAATATCAGCTCTGGGCTGTTTAAAAGTATGGTAAGTTGTGGTTTTGGTCTTTTGCAACATAGGAGATTGAGTTTACAATTTTAAAGAGTTAATATTTAGTAAATGGGAATGCCTGAACTTGGTTAACTCCATTGGAAAACTCTTCATAATTTAAGTGGAGAGGGGAAATAAGATTGGGATGTGCTGCAGATCAGTTAGATGCCTGCCTCGGAAGATCTGATGTTTGAGTCATAGATGACGTCTCTGTAAGTGTAGTTTTGGAGCCCTTTGGAGTGTTGGTGGATACATGGGAAAGTGAAAACCAGAAAACAACTCCCAAATAAATGAGCATTCTTTGGGAAGAGGAAGTTTAACTGTGAATTTGGGTTCTGCACTGTGGGCTTTCTTGACTTCAGTGTTTGAATGCTCAAGACCGTTTTTTCTTAACAAAAGCTGTGTTGAAATAGTTAACACACAGTTAACTATTCACTGTGGAGTCTTTTATCTATTATAAAATAACTGCTTCATAAGCACTATTTATTTTCACAAGGCCCATTAAATGACAGAATATTTCCAGTTGTACTGTTGTAGGTCCAAAAAAGAGACCAACATTTAAAATCTACTTATTTTTAATCTGTGATTAGATACATTGGACCTAATTTTCAGCCTGCAGTACCATAGAGTCAGATGTTCAGAATGCCTCCCCAGTGATTTAAGATGAGTTTGGGCTCAGCATCTCTGAAAATTAGAAAACTAAACATAGAAATATAATTCTGGTGTTCTCTCAGAATCAGAATGCAGCATTTATGCTGATGAGCAGACTGGTTTAAATTATTTTCTGAGCATCACACAAGAACTCTCTGGCTGAGATAAAATGCTTCCCGACTGGCATTTGGCTGCTTTTGCTCTAAAGTTCTCCTTCTGTTCTGTCTTTCTTGACTGTTCAGCTTGCAACATTCAGGGACTTGGGCAGTAAGAGGATCATTAGCTTGAGTGTGGGAATATCCTGAGAAATGGGCTGGGGTAGGACAGACTTCTGAGAAACAAATCCCACTCAAGGTAGATCTTTGAAACTTGCAGTCTTTGATCAGCAGGACAATGACTTCTGTCCTGTGGTGCCATCACCAAAGTTTCTCCAGAGTTCAACCACTCCAATAGTGAAGGATATCTTCCTGCATGTTCCTGTTGAACAAGTGGAATTTCATTTTACAGTTCTGAAAGATCAATTCCAGTTTTGATTTTTTTTTTTGTCCTTCCAGCCTCCAGCACTCATTTTCACCTTCCCCAACACTTTCTTTTTGGAACCTGTTTGCTTATGTGGCAGATTTAGTTCCTCTGCCCTCAGTAGCAGAGGGCATCTTTAGCCTTCCAGATTATTTCAGGGGTTCACTGCAAATGGGATGGGTACTTTTTCCCTCGCACTCATAGTTCAGCTGTCAGCCTGAAGAAGTTCATAGTTCTGATTGTTTGGGTAATCCTGTTTAGTTCCAGTCTGAGTACACTCAGTGTATTGTGGAATTCACAGCTGATGTGTCTGCTGACCCTGTGGAAACTGGAGTTCTGCTATGCCTTCTCCTTTACTCCTTCTCTGCTTCCTCCAGGCCTGGAATCCACTTGATTTGTGGGGTGGCAAGAGGGCTCTTTTTAGGGACTGTTCCCACATCTTACACCTTTCTTAAATCAGAGGTCAAGCCCTTTTGCCAAAGTGAAAGAAATGTTCGAGAATATTTTGCCTCTGCCAGAAACAGTCCATATTTCCTAGCTTTGTGCTTCAAAGCAGTTTGGCAGTTGTTTTCCAGAAGATTCAAGCAAGTGAAATAATGATGTGCAAAACTTTTCAGGTTGTATTTGGGGATGTTTAGTGTCTCTGAAAATCTGAGGCAAACCAAGGAAAAACAGTCAGCCTTAATAAAGCAGTGTCATGAGCCCCATCTGTCAGAAGAGCTGAGGACAGAGGCTGCTCTGCTTTTCTTCTTAAAATCTGTTGATGTGAGTTTTGACTGCAGCTCTTCCTAAGAACATCGTCATTATCTATATGTGATTTATTAAAACACAAACTCATCTGGCTCATGGTCATGGAGTAAAACACTCCATCTCTTATGCGCAGCCAGGTCATGGTGGTGCTCTGATGGTGGTGGTCCTCAGAAAGGAGCTAAAGCAAAGTTTTCACCCTCTTCACTAATTGTCTTTGTAGAATCATCTTTACTGGTCAGTAGTAATAAAATGGAGCACTTTTTGCTCACTGATGTTAGATGTAGGCTGGGGTACTTACACTTAATATCAGACCTTGAAACAGTTCGCTGGCAGTCATTTAATTATGGCTTTGTCCATGATTCTCTGTGCTCATGTTCTGCTGTGCCTGGCTGGTAAGGATCCCAAAGTTCCTTGTGGCACTTTCTGGGCATAAAATTGAAGCCTCTTTGTTTAAAAGTATAAACCAACGAATATTGCTAATGCAGGGTCTGAGGTTGGACAGCCAATTAGGAGGCAACTTAATGGAATAAGTGTAGAACAGCCACATTACTCATTTGAGGCTGTGGAATTGGAGGAAAGTAGAGAATTGGCCTGAAGTCAGCAAATAAAAAGGTGGAGGACTTTTAAAGGTGAAATTAAAAGCCCTTCAAGAAAATTATTCACTTAAGCTGAGACTGTTGTGATACACAGCACACTGGGGCTGCCAGGTTAGGGCCCCTCTTTCTTTCAAGGAATTTGCAGAAGGAATCTCTTGGAAACCAAGCCACTGCTTGGCATCAGCACCCACAGGGGGCGTTTAAAAAGTCTGGTAACCCACAGTCATTTGCACCATTGGCTGGGACACTCTCCCTTTCTCTTTTTCCTCTATCCCTTCTGATCACAGCTGATTTTTGCCTTGGTCATCTCCTCTTGCACCTTTCTTACGTACTTGGAATTGCCCCAAGAGCCTGGCCTGCTGCCCAAAGGCCTGCTTGTTTTGTTGATATCCAGAGGAATGTGTATGGGCTGTACTCCTACTATACATTTAAATATGTTAATTTCCAAACCCTTCAGCTTTAGAGATGGGCAACGCTTGTTTTTTTTCCTGTTTTATTCTCACATTTGGATGTGAATGGGTTAGGGGAGATAAATATGTCTGCTTCTGATTTGTTTGTCCTTGAAGTTTTGGGTCTGTCCTTTACTCCCCCTCTATTGTGTCTTGTCCACAGCCCTTTTCTTCAGAGCTGTGTGTGGTTGGTCAGTCTGCTCAGGATAGTTATGAGGTCAGCTCCTTGGGTGAGGAAATTGAATTAATGGACTTCAGGATAGTCATAAATGACTGCAGGTGTGTCTTATGGGTCATAAACCAGAGTCATTCCCTTATAGTAGAATAATGTTTGTAAACAAATGCACCAGGCAATTGTTGGTTGAAGCAAATTTCTATTTCAGAGCCTTGAACTGCTGCTTTTCTTGAATGTACATTGCAAAAAGGGTTTTTCAGGTGTCTTTTTGAGTGTTTCCTGCCTATGCAAGCCCTGACTGCAGAGTGGTATGAAAGCAAGAGACCTGTCCCAGGTGACCAAGGACTCTGCTTTACTCTGGAGTGAGGGGCAGGACTTGCAGAACTGACTCAGAAAGTTTATTTCTCTTCCTCCACACCCAGAACTGAGCGTGGCATTTGATGTCAGGGATTTATGAGAGTGATAATTATCTCGTAGAACGTATAAAACATGATGCACGTGGCTTTTATTGCTGCTGCTGTGCGGAAGAGTTCCTAAGACACGTTGCACAAATACATGTGCAAAGTTATTCCCAGATCCTGTGACAGTGTGGAGTTCTCGTGTTCATCTGCACATTAATTGTGTTGTGCCTAACGCCAGAGTAGTACAGCTAATTAAAACAACAACAACAACAACAACAAAAACCACAACCCCAACAACAACAAAAACCAACCAAATAAGAACCCCCCAGCACAACCAAACAGCCTTCTGGAGCAGAGCTTCCCAGACTAAGACACAGCATTATCCCTGTCATGATAAAGTTTCCTTTATGCCACCTAACAGATACTGAAGGTTCTTTCCCCTCATCCTCCACTTTCTTGAGTCTGATTTTAGTCAACGTTTTACAACCCACATTTACTAAAGAATTATTCTGATAGCTGTATGTCATCAAACACGCTTTGGTTTGAAGCAACTGCTTGGAAATTATTAACCAGCAAAATTAGTTAATCCTAAAGCATAATTACTTTGTCTGTTTCCCATCACTTCCATCTCTTTCCCCCTGAAGTTGCTGGTATCTCATCCAAAGGTAGAAGAACACTTTGTATTTATCTTTCCTCATTTTATATTTTCACACACAGGCTGCATATGACACAGTGAAATAAGCTAAAAAAGGAAAGTTGTGTCTACAGAGCAGGGATTTTTAGTCTCTTTTTGAATGGTGGAGGTCTAAGAACCTTTTTGTAGGTGCTTGTGGATACAGACAGATTTCTTCAGGACCTGATACATTGTAAAACCAAATTTGCATGTTGCATCAAACTCTCAGGTGTCCAAGATGCTAGAAACTTGGAATAAATGGGGGGGAAATAAGATTCTACAAATTCTGCATGTCTGTTCTCTCAGGGAAGGGGCAGTGTTTTAATGAAGGGTCAGTGGTGCTTTGTGGCAGAGCTCTGAGCCCACACAGGACATTGCCATGGCACTGCCTGGCTTTGTGCAGCCACGCTTGTTCCCGGCCTCTGAAAACTCCTGTGGTGCCATTTCCGTGTCAGTGGAGCACACCTGTGGACAGATCCAAAGCCTGGATCTTCCAGTTATAAAAAGGACTTGCACACTCATTGAAGGGTGTGATCTTGTATTTCCTCTTAGTCTAGAACGTGTCCTTCAATATGTATTTCTCTTGTGCTGAGATAAAAATCTGCTTGATGGCATTCTATTCTTTCACCTTGTTCCCCCTGTAGGCTCCTGGCTGCGGCTGGGCCTGTCACTGAGCAGCTTTGGGTCTCAGTTTTTTCCTAGCTGTGAACTGGGAGTAGTTCAGTTTCCCTATTTCAGGAATGGGAGTTTAGTGCTGTGTCACAAAGGATTGTACTGGTGACAGGATATAGACAAATGTTCTTGCATCTGAAATGACACTTACAGAAGTTAGGTTTTATTTATTTATAATAGTGTCACTCCCATCAACTTTCTTCGTACTTATACTCTACACTTAAATATGTTTGATTTGGTTATTACAGCCCATTTTTTTCCCTCCAAATGATATAGACTGACCTCACACATTAGTGCTTTGGAAATAGGTGAATGCTAAAGCTGTAAAATACCTGTAGCACTTCAACAGAAATATAAGTCCTTTCTGAGGAAAAACTGTTTAGCCTTGGTTTCTGGGGAGCTGAGGCTTAGGCAGTTTTTCTGTCTCCTTGTCTTTTTCCCTTCTGTGTCCCTTCCATAACTTCTAAATTGAGTTTGGAAAATAGGAAAGGTCTTGAGACAGCAGGGTCTTTACAGATGTCATGAAAAATAGAAGAGAGAGGAGAAATCCTATCAGGAGCAGGCTGCACTGATGTCAGTTATTGTTAGGCACCAGGGAATCCTGATGGGAGAGATGTGATGAACTCCCACCTGTGGAAAAGGCTTGGGTTAGAGCTTGTGTCTCCCGAGTCAGGCTGTTAGTCAGAAGACATGAATTTGTAGGTAACAAGGCTGCCTTACTCAGTGTACTTAGAAATGTGCCTGGTTGTAAGTGATCTTGAGCTATGGAGGTTACCAGACCAGACAGATTTTCAAGCAATTTGAAGGTGAGGTGGAATATAGATATATTCCCATTACCAAAATTTTCATGGTTTGATTCTATAAAAAAAGATAAATTCTAATGGAAAGTTATTGACGAAACTTTTAATGTAAAGAATGCTATTCCATGTTTTCTAGGCAAATTCAGCCTTTGTAGAAGTAAATTTTACAGGTATTTAGCTCATGTTGATACCTGAAATTGTAGTCCGGTCAAGGTAGGCAGTGGAGTCCTAATTGTAATGTTTTGCTCTAGTTTGTGTGGGCTCTAGTTTGACATTCAGGGTGTTACGCCTGTTTAACTTCATTTGCTTCCAGCTCTTCTGGATTAACTCCACATGTTGACAAGTCTGGAGTTATTTGGTGCTGTCTTCAGAGTAATGGAAATACATTATGTCAGAAAAATGGAGATGAGGCAGGTGATACTGAATTCTTTTAGTGGCATCTTGCTAGTGATACCTTCAGGGTAATTTCTAGATGTTGCAATTCATTAACACGGATGGCAAAGCAGCTTGTGCATAATTACGTGTTCTGTGTGCTGACATGGATTTTTTTGTTTGTCCTTTCTCTGCCAGGACTCCACTGTTGTGACTCCAATTATCCTCAGAACAGACCCGCAGGGATTTTTCTTCTACTGGACAGATCAAAATAAGGTAAGAGAAAAGCTTCCAGCTCCAGAATGGTTCTTCCTTTTCTGTGTGGTGTGATGTGCAGTCCTGGCACAGCAGACAAGCATTATATCAGCATATCTTCCTCTGCTCTTCTGGAGAGCAAAGGCGACAGGCCTGTGGCTCAGCCCTGGTGCACAAATCTGGGAGAGATGGATGGAAGGTTTGATAATTTCCAGCCATGTTAATGCTGTGATGCCCAGTGAGGTGTGTAATTGTCCTGGCAAGGACAGGAAGGATCCATTTGAGATGCTGTTGTGGTTCAGAGTTGGCTTGTGGTTCCTCTTGCCTTCCGCAAGAGGATTTTGTCTGTGGTGCATGGCAGGCCTGGAATTCCTGGAGGCCATAGTTGCCTTTGAATTCTTCCTCCTTAATATCCACGTGCTCCCTGGCCATGCCTGGTGGGCCACGTCATCAAGTTCTTACTAATCCTCGCCGGACACTTTCAAAAACATTCCGGTGTGCTGAGCTCACTCCCGTGGCTGGGGAGCAGTTGGGAAAGCTCGTGGCCTGATTCATCGCTGCCGTGCTCCAGTTTCACATCCATGTCACCCCTCGGAACCACCACTGTCGTGTTCCCAGCTGTCGGAGGCTGGAAACTCAAGGAAACACGGGGAAAGAGGTCAGCACCCTGAGCACTTGGGTGCAGTTTGTTTCATACACAGATTTATAATAGAAAATTAGTGTTGCAATCGTTAGAGTAAAACGCTGTATCGAAACTAGGGATTGAATGAGTTTCTCTTTTTCATACAGATGAATTTTCAAGTACTTACTGAGTAAGTGCTTGTACTGGCTCCCTGTTGTACTGTTGAAAATGATGTTGAACTTGGTAGTGCTTGAGCTTTGGCTTTGTATGAGTATCTGCCAGAAAGACTAAATGTGTGCTCAGAGTATTCTGGCTGCAGAAACCTCGTTTACCAGTTGTGTAGCTGTTTTTCAGGAGTTCCTGTTGATTTTATGTTTAGATACTGGGGCAAAAATAGCTTGAGGAGATAGCAACCATGAAATGTGCAGGCTGAAGAGGCAATTTGCTATTACATTAGATCATGTTTATCTTCCTATGTTTGCTTTTGAGAGGAGATGGAGCACAGTTTTGAGTGAGTATATTTGGAAATCATATTGTGGAGTTTATAATGAAAATCTTGTCTTTGCCTGTGCAAGGTTGTGGTGGATAATAGTGAGTTCCTCTGTTGACAGTGCAGAGTTGTTTGAAATTACTGCCCAGAGGAGCCAAGTGAGTGCCCTCAGAAGCTGAAGGCTGGGACTGATTTACACTGACCCAGTGGCTGTGCCGGGATATGGTGCAGCCTTTTGGCTTGTTCCTTCCCTTGCATAAACTAATTGTATAAGCTAAAAAATAACGATGAACTTTGTAAGAATAAGTGGAAACCCAGAGTTGATTGGAGAGTTTATTTCACTTTTAATATGTTTGGCACTAAGACCTCCTTCAGTTTCCTACTGTTGTCTGTAAAAACAATGCCTTGAAGCAATTCTGTGAAGAATAGCTATTTATAGAATTGTTGTTCTCATATTGATGAAAAAATGTATTTATAATGCTCAGAGCATTTATTTTAAAGGTTTGATATTTATACAAGAAGTTTAAGTGTCAGCTTGATTTTTTTAAACTTGGAAATCAAGACTCTGTAAAGAACAAGAGGGATTTTTCTGGTGAATAATTCATGACAACTAGGTGAAGCTTGTTTCTAAACACCATCCTGGCAGTGCCTATTTAAAGAAAGTAAATTTATATCTACTGGGTTGTTGATAGTGCAAGGACTAGGAAGGAAATGCCATTTTCTGCTTTTACCGAGTATTTGGGTTCATGTATATTGTGAAATTGCAAATACATGAAAAAATGAGGTTATATAGGAGATTCTTTCATTTCCTTCTCTTTGTGTGAAGTGATCCTGTGATGATAGTGGAACTATGTGGAGAAATACAAAGGACAATACAACCTCTGTGATCACTTTCTCTTTTTTCCCCCCATGTTATTTTCTTAAGCAGTTGCTTTTGTCACGAGCAAGGCCTGTTATTTTCTGTGTGTGGAAAGATAAGCCTTGCAAAACAAAGTGATGAAGTGGGAGAAGCCTGCTGCCAGCTTCCTTGATCAGGCACGTTTTCCTGAGAGCTGACTACAAAAGGTGTGGAGATGAGGCCTGAGCAGCAGCCATCTCTCAAGCCGTTTGTGTGTCCTGTTGGCCAGACCCTGTGTGGAACAGTAAATCACTGCCTGGATAGTGGTGTGGTGCTTAAAAGGAATCTGCCTCCTTTGCTTGCTGTTGCCTCCTTATGAGTAAAGTTACACAAAAATTACATTAATCACTGGGAGGGAAAAACAAAACAAACAAGAAACCACTCCCCTGAGTTAAATTTTATTTAGCTTAGGGAACTGGTGGCTGTAGCCCTGCAGCTTTCCCTAAGTTGCTGGCTGGTTGAGCTGCTTCTGGCATTGTTTTCTTGTTCCCTTCCTTTTCTGTTTCTTCTCTGTTGCAGGGAAAGGCAAATAATCTCTAGTGTCTGCTGTCTAGCAGTGGGTCTGGACAGTCTTTGAGATTGCTCTTTGTGCAGTCAGAGCCCAAAGCTCTGGTGAAAGATGCCTGAGGAGAGCAGCCCTCCCTCAGTGTCGCTGACCCCATCTTGTAGCTCTCCGTGAGCCGCCAAGGCTCGCAGGGTTTGCAGCCCAGTGAGTCTGGGTAATGCTGCAGTCGAGCACATGAGGGTCCAAAAGGCTGCTGAGGGTCAAGTTTTATATACATGACCAGTGTGCACTGTTCGCTTGCTCTCCCTTGTAGCTTTCTGATAAATAAGTCAGTACCAATTTCCATTTTAATCTCAGGAGCTGTGTGCTCCTCATAAACAATCCAAGATCTGTAGCTTCAACCCCATGGAGATCCTTTCCACTTGGGATATGCCACATGTGAAAGACTAAAGGGTGGCAATTTTTGTGGTGTGAAGTGGTGTTAAATAATTTCGGTTAAGCTCTAATAGTGCAGTTAGGTAATACCCATGTGATATCCTACATTTTGACATGCTCTCTGTGTATTTGCATATTTCAGCTTACATTGCTGTCATCGGTAAAGGTAATCCTCTAAAATCAAGGCATCTATAGCATTTCCCTGTTTTCTGATAACAGCAGGAACATTTGATACCTTTTGTTTTGAACAGATGGCAGGACAGCTTTCTGATGTTAATTGTATTTTTCAGTATGACATTCTTTTGTTGCTGAAGATTCTGGAATACTTTCTTCTTCATCTGTATGCAGAGTGCTGGCTGATTCCATATTATTACTTGAATGATTCTCAACATGGGCTTTAAAAAGAAAAATTAATTAATGTGACAAGCTTATGTCTGTTACTTATCTTATCGTTTAGGTCATGTTTCTTAACTACAGCAAATCCAGACAATATTCATTGTGGTGTTGTATTTTATGGCCTGACTAAAACGTAACTCAATTTCTTGATGCTTTTTTTTTTAAACATGGAGTGCTGTTTTTTCCATTTGTTCTTATTCTGGTCATGAGCATGGAAGAAAGATAAATCAAAATTTAACCAGGTGAAGAGAGTCTGCTAGAGTAAAAAGGAGTGATAATCAAAAGCATTTCTGAGGAGATGAGCAGAGGCTGGAAGCATTTGGTGCGTTCAGGCCAGCTAGCAAAGCAAAGCCAGACAAAGACTGGTTTCTGTCTATGGATAAATGTATTAATGGATGCATAGGCAGACTAGGAGAAGAAAAAGGTATTGTCAGGCAGTTTGTGCATTATTGCTCCTGCATCCTTTGTCTGGAAGTTGTTAGGCGATCAAAAGGATGTTGGGAGAAGGCACTTAGCCGTTGACTCGGTGCAGTTCTAACACTGTGCAAGAAAAGGAGGGAAAGGAGGAAAGCAGCTAATTGCTTTTGTGGTGGATCCATTTAGGGGTTTGAAAGTCTGAGGATGGTTAATATGCTGTCCTCTCTCTCACTAGCACATACTGATTTATTCCCCTTTATTTTAAAAGCTGGGCAACTGCAGTGACATGGCAGCATGCTGAAAACACCGAGGATGCAGACCCAGTCTCATCCACTGCACCACGAAAAGAGATTTAACAGTCTGTGTTGTGAAACTCAATGTAAGTGCCCAGTTCCTGGGAGTCAGCAGCAATTTCTAATGCCTATTATAAACAGATGTTGATCTTGTTTGTCCAAAGGAAGTGCTTGTTGAGAAGCTACTGCGAGTGCTGAGATAATCTGTGGGAGGGGATGTGAGGCTGGAGCTTCCCTCCTCAGCCCCTTGCAATTTGAGCAGCAGCACAGCCCAACCAAGAGCTTTTAGCTACAGAGAGAACCAGTTTCAAGGGGTACATGGCACCATTCCTACCTGAGGATTTTAAATGTATTTGAGAGAAGATGGGGTGGTGAAGCCACAGAAGTACTCACAGGCAGCCATTTCCCCTAGACTGACAGGCTGAGGGTGTCTCAAGGCAGAGAGATTAGTTCTGTACAGTTTTTTTAATGACAATTTTGTAGTTTTCAAGGGAAAAAGTGGGGTAGTTTCTGCTCTAACAGGGTCGAGCCAGTTTTCATGTGTGAGCATCACTGGCAGAGGATATGAGCATGATACAAGAGCCTGGAGCAATAATCCTGTGCCTCGAGCTGGACCTCTCTGGTGCCATGAGAGTGCATGAAGTGGCTCCTTATGATAAAAGATGGGAGGATTTTTCTGACCTGGAAGGTCCTCTCCCTTCTTGTGTCCTGATGTGATCCTGAGTTCCTTGGGGCCTGAAAACCCAGCACAGATGACAGGGTGAATGTGGGAACTGGAGCCCGAGGGCCATAGGTAGGATTTTGGAGGATTGGGGTTTGCTTCAGCATGTCTGTAAATTCTGTGGCAGTCCCGTTGCCCTCATCCAAATGGAAGATGATGTGGCATTTTTCCAGCTGCTGGGGATTTTGCCTCTTATGCAAGAGAGTTCTTTTGTGTCTCTTTTGAAGAGCTTTAAAACAATCGGGTCAGTATTTGTATTGCCCTATGGGTCAAAAGTGTGTATATGCTTTAGAGTACATTTGACAGGTATACAATAAAGACTGAAGTTAATATATCAGTATTTAAAATACGTCTAGTAATTTATTGAGAATGGAATATTTACTAGTAGCAGGTTTAAAAATACCTGCTCCAAATCTCGACTGTTTGGCTTAATTTATTCAAGAGCAAGGTTACTCAGTCGTGCATCTCAGTGCTGAAAACATCCAAGAAGTGCATCATTAAACTTGTATTCACACTTCTCTCTCTGGCATGTAAACAGAAAAAAAGCCAAATAACTTAAACCCTTAAACCTGAGACTGTAAATACAATTAATTGAATGAGGAAAAAGTAGTGCATGTGTGTCCTTATGAAGGAGTATTTTAACATGTGCAGTGAAAATCTCGCTTTTCTTGCTCATTCTTGTAGCATCCTCAGCATTTCAGCAGTCGCCATCCCTTTCTGTTAGCTCTGTTTCATAATGAGCATTGGGTACATGGGCCTCTCTCACGGTTTGCCATATGAACAGATTTGCCTTTGCTTCAGCTGTAGAGCACAGGAGTTGGAATTACTTGTGTCTATGTCCTGGCATTCTACCAGGCATGAACAAGACTTGTGGTGGGATTTTGTTGTTGCTTTGGTTTTTTTTCTGTATGAGATGCCTTGTGTTCCCAGTGCTCTACTGCTTCTGATGCTTCTCCATGGCCTTCCGTAAAAAAAAAAAAACACCAAACCAACAAACTTTCACTTGCATCTGTGTGTTCTCCAGTGTCAGACGGCGCAAGGGGAAAAAAAAATACCAAAACTGGGAAAGTTTTATATCCACAGGACCCTTTTGATATCAGATCATAATCCTCCTACTTGAAGGGAAAGTAAAATTGATTAATGAATGGTGTTGCTCTAAACTTGCTCTGTTCCTTTATCCATTTACTGCATCTGCGAACTGAGTGTGAGGCTGAAAGTGGATTGTCCCTGATTTTTGAGAGCAGAGGTTGCTTGTTGTATTTCAGTTGGAAATTTAAGGATAAGGGGTTTCAGGCTCTGGAAGGTGTGGAGATGGTCCTGTAGAGGTCCTGCTAATCTTTTCACTGGAAATCTGGATGAGGACTTCCCTGGAATAAGGAGTTGTGGTGATGAGAGGTTTTGCTTCTTAATGACACTGGAAATTGGGAGTGAACCTGAAGCAGACAGTGAAATAACAGTGGTGGCACAGCAAATAATCTGGGTTTTGCAGATTTTTGTGCCTTTTTTTTTTTTGCAGAATCTTTGTGCTTCATGAATTTGAAGTGTAACATTAGGAGGCACCATGGTGGCATTAGGAACTTGAGAACAGCTCATGTTTTTTTCCCAACCACTTAAAAATCGGCATGTGAGCGGAATGAAAGAAGACAGGGAAAGTGGTAGGGAATTGCCACAGACAGTCAAAATGGGAGGAAATATTTCATGGAGGTCAGCTTCCCATCAGGCTGCTGATTTAAAGGAAATCTCTCTGCTTTCAAAACATGGAAATTGTTCAAGGCCCATTAGGGAAATGGTACTACATCAAACACAGATCTCTAATAAGCATTTCCCACTGCTAAATACCTCCCTTCTTGTGAGGGAGACGGGAATAGAAAATGAGGTTTGGAGTTTAATCCACAACACAGGTCCAGTTTCTGAAGTGAGGAAGCCAAAGAACATCAGATGACTCTGGAGTCAGCCAAATTTATGTACTGCTGACTTCTTGGGTACTGAGAGCAATCCTAACATTTTATATCATGTGAGAGTATTATCCTTGCTGTCTACTGAACATGGCCTGTGACTTTCCTATAAAGATGAGATTGTAGGTTGCCTTTGGGTTAAAAGGACTGAGACTTTGTAAGCTTTGGCTGTAGATGGATGTAAATATCAAATGTTATGAAAAATTGAAAACTTAAATTTTTATGCAAGAGGTTTTTATGATCTGTCCGCTGGAGACTGTTTTGCTGTTAAAATGTTCAATTTAAATATCTCAGTCAAGAAAGCTTGTGTCCGAGTTGACCAACATCCACTAAAGTGCCTTCCTGGCCTGGTGTCTGTTTTCCAGCTGAGCAGGGCTTGCAGTAAATGGAGCCACTGGCATGTCATAAGCCAGCCTGCAGTCTCTTTTTTGCCTCCTTAATTGAAAAAAAGCCTCTTGTGCTCGTGCCTGCAGCTTGTACATAGATTTGGTTGAATGTGCAGCATCAGCTTTGCTGACTGACCTATTATTAGCATAGTTCAAAAATTGGCTCCTAGCACATCAGCCTTCCTGATCTTGGGAAGGATAGCTGATCTCCCGGCGTGCCTGTTGGATTGACTTCTCTGTAATGCTTCACATCCTGGCTGTTTCCTCTCCCTGTTATGCTTTGAGAGGTTTTTTGTGTGGTGGTTTTTTTTTTTTAGCTATGTAAAAGAGAGTGCTTCAAAAATAAGTCTTTAAATAAGATATATTCAGTCTTCATATATGTGGTCTTCCTGTGTGAATATATGTACTCCCCTACTAATCAGTGCTATGGGATAAACGTGTTAGAAATTTGGGGCTTTTTTTAATTTGAGGAGTTTGAAAGATGCTCTTGAAATATGAGCGAGTGGCAATAAATGTCAGTTTTGCAGTAATCCTTGCCTTATTTACCTTAAGGCTTTTTACCACTAAAAATGTAGACTTGACCCTGCTTCCCTCTCCTGCTTGCTCCTACAATTTTGGCATTTCACACACTCTGCATGCTTGCAGCTGGCATCACACAGAGCAGAGCTGCCCCTGGCCTGGATGCTCAGCGGTAACAATGTGCTCCGTTGTACACTCCCTGCCTTGCTCTTTGGTTTGGGGTTAGTGTGTGAGCACAGAAGGTGCACTGTAGCTTCCTTTCCTAGGGAATCATCTCAGTCCTGTCTTTTTTTTACTGACAACTTGTATTAACCCAGCATTGGGAAAACACAGTAACAGCCTCTAATGATGCAAATTATAGAAATTTTAGGTTCACTCTGTGTATCTCATTTTTGAGAAATTCTAACTGTACAGATGCTGTTTGCATTGCCAGTCTCCTGCAATATTCCAGTGGATTAGAAAGGATGTAAAATTCACAGGCAGACTCCTGGTCTTTTGTGCTTTGGTGCTGCTCTATCTCCTCCCCAGGCAGCACCTGTGCTGCTGAAACTGAGTGAGCTATGGAGGGTGTCAGATCCCAAAAAGAGGGGAGACTGTGCCTTCCCCTAGCTGTGGTTTGTGTAGGTGTGCCGTGTGTGTGCTGCCAGCAGCAAACCTCCTGTCTTGCCTTGCCACAGTGAGGGCTCTATGCCAGGCAGGAAGTGAGAATTCATCTTCATTACTGCTTCCAGTTAATCTCTCCTCATAGGCATGTTTAGCAGTGTAACGTGACTTCCTGACATCCATCTTTTACTTGTGAACAGAAACCCCAATAACAGGGGCATGCTCTCATCTCTGAGACCCAGTTTGGGATGCCGTAGCTCGCTGATGCTGAGCTGTTCCTCACGCACTCGGTGTGGGGAAGGAGCCGGGGCTGCCAGGTGGAGGATGTACATTTGTCTTCATTCATATCCCAGGAACATTTCCAGTGTCTGGATTTTTGTTGTGGAGGCTGGCACATGCTGTTATCCGAGGTGTACCCTGCATCACGGGAGAGGAGCAGGGTGTTGTGTTGTCCCAGAGAACTGCTGGTGGCTGGAGAACGCCTGTAAATCCTGACTCTGGGGCACATCAGACACTCGGCTGCTCAATTATCCCAGTGCAGCTGGGGGTATATATAGCACTGCTATGTCAGGGCTGCACTTCCACATCAGAAGTGAAATTCTACCCCAGTGCCACATCCCAAAGAGCTCTTGTGCTGCCTGAGGCTGGGGATTACCAGAACCTCCCCCTGATCCCCAGGCCGGTCACAGTGTGCCTGCAGAGCTTTACTGAGCCTTTTGCCTCTGCCTGTGCAGCCACCATCGGGCTGTGACATCCCTGGCTGCCCTTGGACGGGGGTGTGACATCCCTGGCTGCCCTTGGACGGGGGTGTGATATCCCTGGCAGAGGGTGATGACGTCCAGGTGACAGAGCCTGCCCCAAAGCTGGAGAGCTCCGTGGGCTGGGAGCTGTTTCAGGTTACTGTTTATTGACAGCCAACTCACCACTGAGGTGAGCAAAGTGTGGGAGTTTTAACGTGGTTACTGCACAATATTTCTCACTTAAGAGGCCTGTGGATAATTTGGACAGGTGCTTTACTACCCAGGGAGCTGCTTATCTCTGACTGATAAACAGCAGTAAGTGCTGCTTAACGAGAGTTATAATAAAAATATTGATTAGCAGGCTACAGCTGCTTGGTACTGAGTGATGCTTGTTGAAGCCTTGTTAAAACACTAATGCAATTCTAAAGGAAGCTCTTTTTCTTTAATTCTCGCTGCTCTGTGTTTGCTCAGGACAGTTAGACACTGGGCCTTATTTAATAAAAGGTATTATGAAGTGGAACGCTAATGCTTGGAAGTTAGTAGTACGGCCACAAAACATGCAGGGAGTGCCATTAGAGAAATTTAGGTAGTCTATCTTGGCAGTTTCAACTTTGAGACTGGGACAAATAAAAAAATATTCCGTATTCAAGGCAATTTTTAGAACAATACAGTGATGGCTTTATTTTTAGGCAGGTTAAAGAATAGAGGTAAGTAAAATAAAGGTGGGTTTTCTACTTTGAATCTAGATTTGTTTACTAACTAGTAATATAAGTATAGGGCTGTGTTGTTCCCACAGAAGATCCTTCTAAATTAAGGTAACACCACAGTAGAGAACCAGGCAGAATCATTAAAAATCATAAATGCTGACACAGGGTTGTGATGATTGTGAAATCTGAAGATGGGGTAACTTTGCCTTTCAGTTCCCTGCTCAGGGCTTGTCTGCTGAAGCTGAGTTTTTTTAAGTGCAGATCCTCAATTGCTCTTTATGTAAAAAGCAGCATTTCCTTAAAAGCAATGTGATTTGTTATAATGCTCCAACAGTCCATAATTCACTGAGGCGTTTGATGAGTAACTGGTGCTTGACACCAATGGAAAATGCTTTAGCAGCTGTTTTAAGTGCTGTGTGTCTGTCAGTGCCCTGTGAAAATGGTGTTCAGAGGGGCTCAGCAGGCAGAGTGCTTTCTGTGGGGGCACAGTCCATCACCACACCGCAGTGTTTGGCTTTGGGTTGGCTGGAGAATCCTTGTTGCAGAGTAAACTGGATTATTCACCAAAAATGGTATCAATAAGTGTCATAGTTCAAAATGATGAATCTGTGGCTTTGCATCATTTCCTGTTGTAGACACCTGAAGACATGAATCTTTAGACAATTTTTGCCAGTGAAAGTTGTTGGGAAAAGCCTGGCAGAGATGCTGCAGCAGGACACTTTGGGCATAATGATGTCATACATGCAGGATGGGTGAGGTGAAAAGCTCCTCTCGTTAGACTTGCATGCAGTATATTTTAAAATATGGAAAAGCAGTTTGAAGAGTGGCACTGCTTTTCTCCTGCCAGAAGTAGATTTTTTCGGTGTACTGACTGCAAATTTGTCTTGTCACTGACAGCTCGTACCAGTATCTTTTGCATATCTGTGTGTTACATATCCAGATTTAGATCCCTCTTTCACATATATTGGACTTCCAATCAATGTTTCTACTGAAATCAAGGACTCAGGAAGGAGGGTATAGGTAAGGTAGAGAAAGCTGGAGGTCAACTCAGCTGTTCTGACTTTGGGACTGAAATATTTGCACTTTCCTCTGTAGTGCTTCTACATTTCACCAAATTTAGACTTTGTAGCCTTTGTGTGAGGGGAAAATTATCTGCTGTGTTGTAGTCACAGCTTGTAAGCAAGTATCTAAAGGCTTATCTTAGTCCTGTTGCAAAGCTGATTGTTGAAACAAGATCTCTTAATTCCTTGAAAATGCTTTTTCTCTTGGCTGAGAACTGACATAAGACATTTCATAATGCTGAATGAAGCGCTTTTTTTTCCCCTCTGCCTCCCTCCTTTTCCCTGGCATTTCATTCAATATTTGCAAGGGTTCAGGCTAAAACTGGGGGTCCTTCTTCCTCTTTGCCCCTACTGCCTTGAATTCTGCTTCATGCAGAACTGACAGGATCTGCATACACAGCTCTGTCTGGAGCGATCTCTGAGTTTCCTGGGCATGCCCTGTGTCCTCATGCAGGAATTTTGCCAGTGCCAAAGGATGGCTTTTGGCATTTCTTTCTCATTTTTGGAGTTGCTGTACAGTGCGCACGGGCTGTGCCACTCTGATACATTTGTGTTATGTTAAAACAGCTCTTCACAAATTGCCTTCAGAGCAGGTTTAAAATGTGACAGAGACTTGAGCACGGTTGGACCGGCAATTACAAATGTAACTGTGTATGGCATGTCACTTTGTGTCACCTCCTTTAGAGTGCTCAGACACAGGGATAATACTGGAGCTAAAAATGTGGGCCTGAAGATAACAGTGTGCAGCTACTACCAGTGAAGAATGCAGGAATCTAGCCCCAGTCACCACTCCAAATCCTTTGGATTTATGCTGATACTTGGTCATGGCCACTCAGCAACTTCCCTGGATTTCTGCCAGGAAGATGGCTAATGGAACAATCTTTTTATGATCTGTTTAGCTAAATGGCTATAATAATGTGGGATATTAGACTAACAGATGCTGTTGACCATCCTGCAGTAGATCAAAGTTTGCATATACAGGAACTATGCACTTCCTCTCAGAGTCATGCATATAATTTGGAGCTTCTCATTTGTTGCCATGGTATTATATTATCAGAACAATGAGAAACAGAAGTGGTGATTTTTATGAACCAAGTCAAAAGTGCCAGTCTGCAACAGTCTCAACTCAGAGCCTAAGGAATGGTTCTTGGGTGCCAGTAGTAACAGAAAAGGGTGCTCTGTAGGTGGCTCTCAGACACTGGTGGCATCTGAGGATTTCCGAGGCTTGAAATATGAATCCAAACTTGCTAAAACTGCCCTGTGTCATAAGACTGGAGACATGTGTGGCTCATATTGCTGTTGCAATATGTGGCCTCAGACTGTGGCCCCTGAAGGACAGATGGCCAACACCTGGAGCTGGCATTTGCATCCTGGGATTCACAGGCTTGAGTCATTCTGCGTTACCCGGCCCATGCAGAGCGTGGTGCTGGCTGGCAGGTCACTCACATCCTGATTCCACAGTGGCCTTGGAGGTGAAGAGGGAGAGGTGGGAGTGAAGCATCCAGCTGGTGACTCTGACTTGGCTTGCTTCTGGGAACCTTTTCATGGAAACAGAACAAGGTACTTCAGTTTTCCTGTTGGTTAAAATAAGTGTGACTGACCAGTGTGAGATCACTCTGGGTCTGGAGAGTGAGAGACTTAAGCCTCGATCTCCCTCTGCCTGATTCAAAAGAGGGATTTGAAGCACATCCATATCTGAGATTGGTGAAACTGAGCTGTTTTCACACATGTATTAATTTTGTACGTTTGAATTTAACCTATGTGACAGTGACACCAATGTGAGGATAATCTCTGAATCATGAGGGCATTGTAAGTTGACAGTAAATTCTCTAGAGACTAAAAAATGCCAATTATATGGGCATGACTTGAAGAATAAGATCTATGGGAATAAATCACACAGTCTTAATGGACTGTTTCAGAAATTATAAAATTCACTCCATTAGTGTAATATCCTACTGCCATGAGATAAGTTGTGTAATTGGCTTGGCTTTATGTTTGGAACATAGACTGTTGGGTGATCTAAACATTCATATATTGATATGATTAATTACAGTGCAAATGATTTACAGAATTAGCCTAAGAGCGTAGAACAAGCTGTTATGACCGAATAAAATTATATGCCAAAAAAAGAAGAGAAAATAGCATCGTTTCAAGTCAGACTCAAACTGAAAAGGCAGCTTTTGTCCACCATTGAAGGTCTAGTGGATGTAGGACACAAACTTTGTATCATTTGAGAAAGGAATTGCTGAATGAAAGCCTGACTGGCTTTCATCTGTGTTTGTTACCTGCAGAGGTGGAGATCTCTCCTTTGGCTGGCTGGACAATGAATGAGCTGTTCATAAACACCCTGCTCTTGTGTGGAGTTCAAGTGAATTTACCAGGCATGTGTTGCTACATGAGTAGCAAGGACAAGAGACCAGGCTTTTGTAGCTCTGTAACCTCTGGGAAATGGCAAAACTCAGATATACTCTCTTGATGTCATAGCTGGGGCTTTTGAAAGTATTTTTCATGCTTAATTCTGTAGGTGTGTATAAAATTAAATAGGCTAACTTGTGGAATCAGACTCATTACTCTGAGCTAAGGAAGCTGCCTCGCACCAAATGGAATGCTTTTGGAAATCTTGAATGTCATGTTTGACTTCAGTTATAGTCATGGGGCGTAGGAATAGACATTAGTATCTGCTTACTGTCATGTAAGGAGAATGAACAGTTCTGGTTGGAATCCAAACTTACTTGGATTTTGTTAAAGACAAATATGTTATTTTTATCTTCATCTGTACTTTACCCTGCCCTGATCAGTTGAGGTGACAATGCAGTACTCTAACCTGAATTTGCCTGAAGACACAAGCCATACTCTGACGTGGATTAATAAATTTATGTTCTGTTGGCTTTGGAGATCAGTTGTATCTCCTGTGTCTAAATGGGCCTGGGTTTTTATCCCAGAGGTTGTCTAAAAGGAGATTCTGGAGTTTTAAGTGTGCTACAAACATAGAGCCGTGTGTATGTGCTTTACTTTTTTTTTGTTGTTTTTATTTTCCCCCCATCCTCAGCTCCTAAGAAGTTAATATACCTTGAAATGTGTGATCTCCCAGGAGAGGCCCAAGAGTGTCTTTCACTGATACTGTGATAGGAATGGCAGTGTGTCTTGGTTTGAAAAGACAGGTGTCAGCTTAAGGAAGGCAGGAGCCTCCCTTGAAATGGAAACTGTAAACCCCCTCCCTCCAAATTATTAGAATTTTTAAATCAAGGGGCTCTCAGGCAAAGATATGGGAATAGGAATAACAGTTCTTTACTAGGAAAATTTAAAAAAAAAAAACAAAACCCACAAATGCCAGAGTACAAAACAAAATAAAACAAACCACTGAACAGAGTCAGGAAAAAAATACAACCTGACACCCTGTTGTCACAGGGTGTTGGTAGCAGTCTGATTAAACGGTGGCTGCAGTCCTGCTGATTTGGTAGATGTAATTCTGTTGAAGCAGTGATCCTGTAGCAGGATGTAGTTTTCCTCTGGGGATCCAGTAGAGAAGAAAGCTGCTCCTCTGGGGATCCAGCGGAAGAGAAAGCTGTTCCTCTGGAAGAGAGCTCTGTCCTTTGTTGCAAAACCTCCAAACTTTATCCAGGTGGGAATGCTTGGCCCCTCCCCCTGGGCGGGGCATCTCACAATGGGATGGCAAGGCATTGATGGGACCATTAACAGGAGATGGTCCAGGAGCGAGTTTATCTATGAGTGATGCAGCAGGGCATTGTTGGGGCTATTAACAGAAGATAGTCCGGAGGAAGGAGGTAGGGAACAGCCATGAACAAAAGAGAATCCGCAGGGAGGAGGCGGGGAACATTGCCACACCTGGCTTCAATAGCTCATGAAGATGGTAATCAGAATACATGGTAACCCAGGACACAGTGTTTGCTCCAGAGACTCAATTCCAGTCAGACAGCTGCTGATGAACACACCACTGCACAAATCAACAACATGAGGAAAAATGCAATATATTGCAAGCTCCTGTGTGATCTGGAAATCTTTGTTTTATCTGTGTGTTCTGTCAAACTGATGTTTGCTGATACCAGAGTGAATGATGTGCATTGCCTGTTGTGTGCAGAATCTAGAAAAGCCTTTTTCCATTACCTTATGGTTTTTGGACCTCTCTTCTTGAACGTTTTCTGCATCCTCGTTTTTATTTCCATCTTACTTACAGAGCACGTGACTTAGTAATGATGTATCAGAGATGCTTCAGTAAGGCAGAAACATGTTGGAGTTGTGGAGTGACACCGGGTACAGTGCTGGACTGCTGGTCTCAAAGTGCTGGCGTGCACTGTGGAGAGTGGGAATTGGGGATGGAGGAGCACTGCTGCTTACCTGGCAGCCTCAGAGCTGTAAGCAGACTTCTGCTTCCCATTCACTTCAAAATGTTACACTGATGATAAACAGCTTTTGAAATGGAAACCTTAGATCAGGAGGCAAATAACTAATGAATATTGCATTAAAGTGCAAGAAATCCTCCCTTTGCAAACCGTGGGGAGATAGCTTAGAGCATTTCATTTGAACTCCAGAATCTTTTTCACTTAGACCATTTTTGAAGCAGTCAAGCTAAACTGTGTGGGTTTTAAACTTCAGAGTAAAGATGAAGGTGTATGGATGTACAGTTACACAGCTGGGCATCGGAAAGGTCCTTCACTGAAGGAGGAAAACATGCTTGTTCTTCTTTAGTTTTATTTATTTATTTTTAGCAAGAAGCGTAACTTTATCTGAAAATTCAAAATCATGCAGTATTTAAGTGAGTTCATGGCGTGCATGCTGTCAAGATAGAAAGCAAGCCAGTTATAAAGCTTGGTCTTTGAAGCTAAATCAGTTTTCAGAGATGAGCTTTTATGTGTTGTCTTAGCTTTACCTTCTTAAGAGAAGATAATTTAAGTGATAATTCATGAGTATCCACATCACCAACACACACTGGGATAGACATTTGTGTCCTCAGGTCTTTAGGCGTTGTCCAGCCTTCTGTGTGAGAAGAGTCACTTTTGGGGGCTTCTGGCTTTTGCTGAATTCGGGATGTTAATCTGGTGTCCTGGCACAGTAGGAGTGTTCCTGTTTCATGGTGAGTGTTTTTGTAAGGTTTGGGCTGTCCCTCCTCTCAGCCCCTGCTGATGTCTTGCATTCTGTGAGGTATTGCTGGTGAGCTGCCGACCCTTCAGTTCATCCATGCGAGTTCATTCCTGGGGCTTAGGGGATGCCACCAGATGCTCCCACCCAGCAGGCTTTGCTTGAGGGTGACAGTGAGACCCAAACAGCTCCTCCCACCCAGCAGGCTTTGCTTGAGGATGACCCTGAGGCCCAAACAGCTCCTGCCACCCAGCAGGCTTTGCTTGAGGGTGACCCTGAGGCCCAAACAGCTCCCTACAAACTCACCTGGGGCATTGGAGCTGGTGGAGGGAGAACAGCCTGGGTGATGCTGGCTCCAGAGAAGGTGACATGAGGGAACAAGGAGACTGTGTGTGTTGGTTCTGTGACTGTCTAGATGTGCTGCTATCACATCCACAAAGGGTGTCTGATAAGTGTGACACTCTGAAATGCGCTTATTTTCACAGGATCACACAGAATAGTTAGGGTTGGAGGGGATTTTTTTGTAGATAAAGTTCTAGGTGAGTTTTTAAGGATTCTCATACATCAGACAGGTGGTGATTTCTGTAAAGCATTGTGGCTGTGCTGCGCCACACAGAGCCAGCCTGGCCTAGCTCTGATCCAACACGGAGCTGAGCTGCAGTTAAGCAAGCTCTCCTGAACACCCTTATTCCTGATGGTAGGAAAAAGTAAATCATTTAGTGTACAGCTGTATAAAAGCAGGATTCACTGCTCTTCATTGTTTGGGGAGGGAAGATACACTGAATATTTGGTTCCCATTTTTAAATGGGAAAACCTCTGTGCTTACCCTGTGTGTGAGCAAGGCTGCTTCTTGTGGACTGATCCTGTAGCTGTTGGTTTAACTCCTGCCTCTGTCATGGGACAGGTTCTTCTTTGGGATCTGTCCTTTTTGGCATCAGTGTTTTGTTCCGTGACAATTTAAAAGTCAATTAAAATAATGAAGATACTGATGCACATTTCCTCATCACCTGTAGCTGCCTAGTCCTGCAGTGACAGATAAGTGGTGCCCAAATAATTTGAAGCTGCCTTGAAGGCTCTCAAAGCAGTGGACTGAACTTCTTTCCTTCCTCGTAATCCTACAGGAGATGTCAGGGAAAGTCTGGTAAGACAGTATGGGAACGTATTTCAATATTTGTAGGTTGTTTCAACCTGATTATCTGTTTGCTAGGCTTTTTTGAGTTTTCTGAAGTTAACTTCGTTATTTGGGAGAAAGGTGGGATGGGCCACCACGCAGCTTCTAACAGAATCCCCAGTTTCTCAGCCAGAAGCTGCATGTAGTGGTTTGCTGGTGGCATCTTCTGGGAGACAGTGCTTCTCCTCCTACCGAAGAATTTCTGCAGAGTGAAGCTTTGTCTTACCATCTCGTGGCTGTGCAGAGAGCATTGCAGGCTCCTGGGGCTGGGAAATGAGATTTTCCTGAGATCTCAGCACCAAGTAACTCTTCAGTGTCACTGAAGGTGTTGCTGTCCCCCTGCTACAGGAGCAGACAGTGTTGAATAGCCTTGTGTGAGCAGTTACTCCAAGCCCTTCAAGGGTGGGTCTAAATGCACTTTTAGGAAGTGGAAATCAAGTGTGTGCTTGGGCAGTGCTGGTCTGAAACCGAGAGAGACGCTGATACCTTCCTAAAGGGCTGTGTTGTTTGACAGGGTCTGTTTCCCAGCCCTTTCACACCTCTGTGGATAATCATTAGCTGTGTCTGAATGTTCTCCCGAGGGCACTGGGCTTCCTGTTCCTGCAGGTGAATAACAACGAGGCGTAATTGAGCCGAGGAAAGGCTTGCTGCCAGCTGTGGAGAATCCACACCAGTTGCTACAAGTGTAATCATTAGCTTGGCCTTTTAAAGTAACTGGAAGTAATTATCAGGATATTAGGTGCTAAGAAAACTTGCAGGCTTGTTTTGGAGTGGTTGTGTGGCGAGGTTGTGCGTAACCCTTGAGAGGCACTGAAAAGTTGTGTACTCAGTGATGCCGAACTCTGTCTGCAAGTGTGAAAGCCAAACAAGAAAACTTGTAATCCAGAGAGTGACTTCATCTGGTTCTTTCTTTGTTGTTGTTGTCACTACAACTTTCTCTGCAGTTCAGATAATTTCCTTGTGCAATGCTTTGCCCTCTCACGGAAGGTGGAGACTACAAAACACACAAGCTGTTGTTGCATAACCCTTGTTTGCAGTGAGCAAAGTTAAGTGTTTGGATGGGTGGTACTGCAGCCTCTTCAACATCCACGTGGGGTTGCATTTGGCAGTAAAAATGTGCTGAAGTGATGCCTCTCGAGCAGAGATACTGATGTTTTGTCCAATGAAGTAATGCTGTATTTTAAGAAAAAAACAGCAACAACTCAAAATTTTGAAATAGAAGTACAGCTGTAGTGGAAGATGCAGTGATTGGAGCTTTTCTGATGCTGTTATTGGAAAAATAAAAAAAAAAAGTGGGAAATGTGAATGACTTTTTGTTGGGTTGCTGTCGTTTGGCATGTATGATTACCTAAACTTTTTAAAAAAACAGGGAGAACAGGTTAAAATTCTGGGTTTAGGTTTAAATTTTGTTCATGGTTTCCCCTCTGTTAGTGTGAGGGGGAAATGACTTAACTGTGTGATTACAGAAGCAGTTGTGCTTGCTGTGTGAGCTGGTATGATTCCCAAAGCTCAGGACGCATCCACTGAAGAAAAAACTCTGGAATTAATGAGTATACTTGATTATTTTTTTAGGAAGAATGACCTGTTACTTTGTACGGCTAGGGATACTAAACCTGAAGCTGCTTCCTGGTGAAAGGGAAAATTGTGTGTGAACTGGGAGAGGAGTTTTGTGAGTGAGCCACATCTTGCTGGATTCCACCTTTTCATGTCAGTTTGGGACAGGATCAATTCTGATAACCAAACCCCAGTTCTGGGCAGTGCCCTGCCATGTAGGTCACAGATCTTACTGTCAGATTGGTGGCTTGTGTTAACTTTTGTGTATTTGGGGGCAGTAATTGCTCTTGAAAGCAGAGTTGCTCTGCTGCTTCAATCCATGTATTCAGTGAGAAAAGTATCAGGTAGAAAAGTTACTTTCTCCTTTTTGATTGACTGGAGTAATTAATGAAAATAACTTTCTAACCTTAAAGCTGACAGAAATGTAATCTGATGTCTTGTCAAGTTCACTGGCATTACTTTGCAAGAGACTGATTGACAGCTCTGGGGGAAAAAAGCTGTAATTGTATTCATATAGAACCTACAGCATTTGTCTTTAACTCATCAAGCAAAAGTTACTGAAAATGTCCCTAGACCTTTCTACAACCCTTAATGTTGAAAGGTTTTTGTGTTTTTAAGGCAAAATGTCAGTATAAAAGCATTTGTTAACTTGGACATGCAGAAGTGAGAAAATTCGTAGGTGCAGCTGCATGAATGAAATTTAAATTCTTCAAGGTACTGAGAGAAGACAGCAATTGTGGCACATCTCACTGTATCCTTGGGAAGTCTTAAGGCTTCGATAGATCTCTAAGAGGCAGAGCAGCAGAATTCAGATCCTATGCTTTTTGAGGGGAGTATTGGTCTGATATTGGCAGGTGCTTCAAAAGGTAGAAAATGCTTCTAAAATCTCCCCTTTAATTTCAGTGTGAGGTGATGGAGTTATTCCATTATTGTGTGTTGGCTGCTGGCGGAGGTTTGGGAAATGCTGGATTCGGGCTGGACCCCTTCCCTACTTTGTGACAACACAGACCTCAGGTGAAGCAATGACAAGTTGTTTAGTGGTACAGCATTGAAGAGTTTCATGTAGACACTTCAGAGTATTTTTAATAGAAGTGATAATATTTTAAGAGGTCTACTTTGTGTTCTCAATACTAATGCTTTGAGATGGTGTCATTTACTGTAAAATTCTGTGATTTTTAATGAAGTTCTGGAAAATTCGTCACTAACCTTTACTTAGGTTAGGATGGAGCCTATCCCTAATACAGGTTCTGTCCTTCAGATGAAATATTAAACCAATGTCCCTCTTGCTGTAAAGGAACAGTTCCTTTGGAAAGGGCAGTGATAACATTGGTGGATGGGCCAGGAATCCCCCTCTGTCAGGTTGTAGCAGTCAAGGCTGCCTGACAAATAATACAGAGGTGTTTTGCTGCTCTCTTCTAGTCCCAGCCCTAAATTAATGGGGAGAATGGGATCCTGACCTGTGACTGGGCATCCTCCAATCCCAGTAATCCATTTACTTAGCAGTCTCTAGTGTGTGTTTAATTTTGAAGCCTTAAATCAAATGTGAAAAGCCCCTTTAATAGTTGTCAGCTAAATACTTTTTTGTTAGCTGTTATGCTACTTCTCAGTAGACATTTAGAAACCAGAGTAAGTTTAGAATGAAGTTTGTATTTTTAATGCCTACCTGGAAGAAATTCACTAAGTAATTAGAAGATGTAGTACTGTGTGTTGCTGGGGAGAAACTTTAGAACTTAGCATTTCCATATAATCATTAACTCAGTGATATCCCTACAAGAAGGAAAATGTTTTTTTCAGTTCATGCAATACTTTTCCATTTGATTCAATAGATATTTCTGATTGCAAAGTATGCTCTTATTTTGCATAAATAGTAAATAAATTTCTGTTGCCTTCTGTTATATAGCATCTCTAAAAGTTTCAGCCATTTGAGCTTGTTTTATTGCGTGTATTTGCTTGTATTGAATGTGTTCCAGCTCTTCATTTCCCAGGGCATGTGAAATTGGTGAAATTCCATGGGAAAGGATTGTTTTGGGCATGTAAACATAATGGCAGGAGTTTTTAAAGCTCGGGAAGTGCAGGCACTTAAAAGTTATGGGAGTGAAACACATCCATGTATGCTTGTGCACATTCCTCGAGGCAGTGTGTTGCAGTGGGACATCAGATGATTTTTTTTTTTGTTTTTGAGATCAGGTTTCCCCCAAGAGTTTTATCCATGTAAAGGAAGTCGGGAGAAAAGAAGTCGGCTGTTATTTCCTGGATTATATGTATTTACCTCCTAGAAAAGTTATGCAATAAATAAAGCAAGGCTTGGCCTGGCTGCAGGTGATGGAAAGTTCCAAAGGAAACGTCTGTGCATGGTTAGTGCTTTTGTTGAAGCTCTTGTTGCACTTGCTAAAAAGAGAAGTAGACCTGTAAACAAACAAGACAAGCTTAAGTCAGGCTAAACATAGAGATTTATTTCCCATTAATCAGATTTTTATTACGAAACGTGTAATTCGCAAGTCCTTCTTGCAGGACAAACAATAACTTCCACAGAAAACAGCGGATTTAAGTGTATTCACTGGTGTCCCAAACATTCAATTTTCCAACTTGCATCCTGTCCTTCAGCCAGTAACCAAACCTTAACATGATGTGCTAATTGGAAGATGCTTTGTCGTCTCCCTGTCCAGCTGTTCCTCAGTTTGGCCGGGCCAGCCCACGTTTTTCCTGTGTGTCCTTTGCATGTGGCTGTCCAGCCAAGCTCTGTCTCCAGCCGGCCCCTTCAGGCGTCAGCGGGTGTCCCATGGGTGGTTGTTGAGATTTCCACCAAAATTCTCAGTCCCAAATACTGAGGGATCAGAAGGGAAGGATCCTTGTCCCCGAAGGCTGGATCTGTGACCGACAAGCAGAACAATTTAGCTCATTGAGTTGAGGGGCTGCCAAATCACTGAGAGAGGAGAGGTGGTTTGATGGTGTAGGGATTGCTTGGGTGTGGAGGTGGTGGGCACAGGGGCTGTTGGATTGTTTGCTTTGATTAGCGGGGAAAGGGATTTGCAGGAAGGCAGTTTGTCTGACAAAAAATTGCTTTTGCTGAGAACCCTGTAAGAAATTACCATAAAAGTCAGTGTGCTGTGAAGTCCTCCTCCTTCCCACCATCCTGCTGCCACTTTCTTATTTATAGAGCCTTTCCCAAGAACCTTTTTGTAGTCCCACTCTTGTGTGTGTAAAAGTGCTGGAGAAGCAGCACAGGCTGCTTTTTGCTTCTGTACCATCCTCAGTGAGAAAAGGAGCCCTTTTTCATGTGGCTTTGATTATCTTTGGGAAAGTTTTGTCCTTGCTGGTGTCCTTTAAAATATTTTTTTTCCAAGCGAGTGAACTTTGAAGTAATTAATTGGACCTTGAAAATCAAGTGATTATCTTCCAGATAGCATGTCTGAGATGTATGTCTGTGTTCAGAGAGCAGTGCCTCAGATGCTTAACATTTTCAAATGCCATTGTGAGTAAACAATCCTTGGAAGTGTTTGCTGGAGATGTCACTGCCAAATTAAGGTAAAAATTGTAGAATCATACAACAGGAGCTCCTGGGGTACCATGAATAGGGAGTTTCTTCTGGAATGTTTTCAGAGGGTTCAATAGGCTATGTAGGGATTTTCTGGGCAGGGGAAGGGTGGGTTTAACTGGCAGAATAGCATTAAAAAAATTTTTTAAAAGTGCAGAATGCATAGAGATGAATGGAGCCTGGGATGATCACTGGAAGAGCCCAACACTGCTGGTGTAACTTTCTTAAGTGACAGGGCTGGGGAACTGAAGTGACAGATGACAGAGTCCTGACATTTGCAAAAAAACTTGTGTCCTTTTGACCAGCAGAAAGTGCTGTTTGTCTCTTGAGTGGTTTAGGGACATTTCAGATCTGTGTAAATAATTTCAGCAGGTATTTTTAGAACAGCTAACAAGGATTGATGGCAGAGCTTTTACCTGAAGATTTCCAGGAGGTAACTCTCCAAGTCAAAATGGTAGAAATAGCTTTTTAACATAAAATTGCTCTTTTGTTGACAGCTTACTCATGAGTATTTTTGGTCATCTGATAGTTCAGGTTAGAAACACCAAGGCTTGCAAAGCTCTCTTACTCCTTTGAGTTGTGTCATTTGTCTGTAATCCTCAACGGTGCCAGAATCAAGTTTATAATATGCATCCTCAAGTACTTTGAGCAGTGTTTGAGCTCTTATTTACTGGAAGATAAGTGCTCCTTGAGTGTCTCCAAACTTGGACCTGGATGTGGAGTACCAGATTTAATGTGGCCTTGTACCGACACTAATAGTGTTGTTGAACTGTTGGGCATCAGCAGAACTCAAATCCTTGCTTGTTTCTTTCCTGCTCTCCCTACAGCACAGTAAATGTCAGGAATTATCCCCACATTATTTTAAATGCCAGTGCTAAGGCCAACTGTCTTTAAATGCCAGTTCTACTTAAACTTTAGATATTGTCATTGTGTTTAGGCTAGAAGGGATTTTAATGAAACAATGACCTGTGGCTCCATGAAAGTTTAAATAAGTTATTTCCTTTGCCAGTAACAGAATCTCATTTACCCTCATGTGTGGTTCCAAAGAAATACTAATGCTTGCAGTACAAGTTTTAATACCTTACAAGGTACAAGTTTTGTACCTTTACGGAGGTGTCTATTATAAAGATGAAGAAATAATGATTTAGAATGGTGAAGTCAAATCCTCAAGGTATTTTAGAAGTTTCTTTCAAGATTGCTGTTCTAACTTTTTAAACTAAAACTATTGTTTTTGAGGAAAAAATAAACTAAAATAAATCCCGAGCAGACTTGTGGAAAACAAGCCACTGGCTATGTTCAGTCTTCTGTCTGGTGTCTTTGGTGTATCCAATGGGGTGTTGCTGGAATATTTCCATGTTCTGGAAGCATTGTGATCTTGTTCTACATGAAAAATGCACAGATCACTTATCTGTGTGCTACTTTTCCTCAGCCTGCATTGGGATGGCCAAAGAGGGCGTGACCTCTTCTACATCATGGGATGTGTATGTTCAAATTTAGGACAAAGTGCTTTTAGGGAGGAAAGACAGTTTTCTTTGGGAATGTGTGCCCTGTGAGATGTTGGTTAGGTCAGAAAAGAATCCCCCATTTCTGAGGAACAGTGGGGATGGTGAGGACACATTCCTTTGGTCATAAGGACAGTTCTGCAAGCTTTTGTCAGTTGGAGCAGCAGCATCAAAATGCACATGGAAAATGATGTTGGAATTTGTGCAGTGTAATAACAGGCTGAGGTGCTTCTGCTTCACGCAGTAGTCAGATGCTTTCAGCAGAATAAAATAACTCTCCTATCATTAATGTTCTGGACTAAAAATGTTATTACTTCTTCAACAGCAAGCACTCTGATTTTTTCTATATGCAGTCCAGGTGATAAGGTGGAAGAGGAAAGAAGAATTGGTACAAAATGTGGAGTGTTTGGTGTGCTGGCAATGTAGATGTGTCCTGCATCTTACCTGACAAGCTTCTGTCTCCTGACTGTCACAGATACTCTCTAGGCCAGTCTACATTTGAGTTTCAGTTTGTGTTCTCAGTTTCTAGGAACTATTCATTCCCCCTGGACACAGACCTGTCTTGACATTTTAAATGTAGCTATTTTCAGAAATTAAATTTTCCTACTAGTTTTTCTTTCTTTCTTTGCTCCCTGACCTACCTGCCATTCCTAGGCCATAATTTAGTTCTTTCCTGTTTTAGTATAAGCAGCTCCAAAGAACATGGCTCATTGTTTTCTGGATGATGTGAGGATGTGCTTTCATATGCAACTGTAGTATTGGTAATACAAAGTCTGAATTACATTAGATTGATGAATTCAATTCCACGATACCATAATTTTAGATGAGTCTGATGCCCAGAGGAAGGACTGGACAGGCTTGAAAATTTAGTGTCCAGTCATTGTGTTTCAGAGGGATGAGGTGAAAGTGTTCTCAAAACTTGTGAGGCTTTGGGAGGGTAGGGTTGTGTGTGGGTTTTCTTGGGTTTGTTTTGCTTGTCCCCACAGGTTCTCAGAGCAGCCACATCGCTCATAATGGGCCCTGGGTGTCATCAGTTCATTGCCCTAGAAATGCTTTAAGGACATTTTGGATAGGCAGCCCAGTGGTGTAGCAAGAACCAGGTTAAAGGCTGACCTAATGTAGTTTTAAGCATAGGAGGTCATTCGAAGCCAGTGCTACAGTATTTGTGTCCAGTGCTTCCTGGGATTGGTGAGAAGTGATGAGTTCCTGGTATGTGTTTTCCTGAACTACTTCTTCCTGTGCCTTACCCTGCAGGAGGCTGCTGTACCCATGCAGAGTTCAGGGTCTCACTGCCAGAGCCTGACAAGCCCCTCACCTTCAATGAGGCTTTGCTCTTCTGAAGCTGATGTCCCCACTGAGTTCAGGAAAGGGAAAACCCTTGAGTTCCTTCACTGCTTGTAAAATTCACGCTCTTATGCATCCAGGCTCCAGCCCATTTGTTTCAGTGGCATGTCTTTATCAAATTAATTGTCTGATGACTTCGAAAATGCTTGTTCCAGAGGTAGGGAGGGCCCCTAAGTTACACAAATAGGGGATTACATCCATGAGTGTCCTTCCTGGTGGTGTGTGTTGGTATTCATTCTGTGTTTGCATCACTCTCAGAAGTGACAGTGCTCTGAGCCACACACAGCTCTGTCCTTGAGCTGAAATAAAATGTTATTTCCAGAATGTCTGCTGTACTCACAAGGCTTGACATCACCAGAAAAAGTTTGCATCCACAGACCTTAATATTGGCTTTCCCATCAGTTAGATGACGTATCACGTGAATGGTTTTATGCACTGAAATTTGTTCTGCTCCTTGGTGCTGACTGCTTAAAAGATCATTTCATGACATTATCTAAATCACTTATCCCTGTTGTCCATCCCCAGCAGGTGTGCGTTCTCTTGCTGAAATGGCGTACAGGTCTGAGGGGGAACTTTTGAAAAGGCTGGAAGAAGGATTTGTGCTGGTAGTCTGTACTACAGCTGTTCTGTCTACCTTTCTAGCTGCTTCCCAGTGATTAAATTGACAGGCAACAGTCAGTCAGCTGACTCAGCCAACTAATGAACATGGTACAAGTGGCAGAAGCTGAACCGTTTGTTCCTAAATTTCAATTTCATGTAACATAACACCAGCATGAAATTTGCTGTTGCTGTCTCTAAGGTTGAGTACATCATGGATTTCAGATGGTACTGGCAGTCACGATCATCAGAGGTTAATTTAAGAAATATTTTTGAAATGTGACTGAATAAATTACTGCCAAAGGCATCTCTGTTATTTTGTGCCACTTCTGATCTCTGCTTAATTAGAAATACTGAACTATTCTGGTGTATTTACAAGCAGACAACTCTCATCATCCAAGTCTTTTTCCCTGGCATCCATGTTCCACTTAGTGCTGTTGTCTCTGTAATATAAGGAAAATTGGTGTGAGAACAGAATTGGGTTTCAGAGTTTTTCCAGTTTCTATTGTCTGATACATGCTGGTCCCTCAGGTGTGTAATAAGTCACGTTCCTTATAGCACAAGAAATAAGTGGTGTATTAACCATTAATCTAGAATTGCAGTTGAGATGTTAATTGCCAACTATGAGGATTTTTGGATACTTCCTTTAAGCACATTAAATGTTGTCCTGTTTTGGCATGAAAGACATCTTTCCTTTGTATTGTGCACAGCCACTATAGCTGCAAGGACAGTGTAAAATCACGTTTTCAAAGCATGCTTTATGTTCTTCAACTCCTGTAGCTCACACAGGCAAAGCTTTCTTTTATACTTGCATTGGAAAGTATCTGTTGTGCTAAAGTTAATCTGTCAATGACATGATTATTAAAATGCCCTGTTTGGTTAAAGACATTCTGATTTCAGATCAATGTTTGTAAAAATAAGTCTTAGGCATGGAGTTGCCTCAAGATAAAGAAATATGAGCCCAGAGTTGGTTTGTGAGAAGCTGACTTGAGCGATTGTTTATTTCTGTGAAAATTGCTTTTTATATCCCATAGACACAATTAAAGTTGCATTTATTGGAATGAACAGCCTCTCTGCCATACAGGTGGAAGGCAGATTATAAAGACATATGTGATACTGTAGTGAAGCCCCTGAGAATGAATGATCTAATCAGGATGAAATCAAATTGTCTGGGTGCTGTAATGAGAAGACTCAGGTTTGCTTTTATCCCTCCAGCTGGCTGGGAACACTCTGGGCTGCATTTTGCAAGGGGAGATTGTGCTATCATTTGGAGATCATTGTAGCAGCAACAAAGAGAATGCAAGCTATCTGCAATTTATTTTGGCCCACTTAGTCCAGCATTTGATGTATCTGATACACTGTTTACACTGTGAAGTTTAAATATTTTATCTGTTATATTTAAATGAAAATAAACAGCCTAAAAGGAGGGGAAAGGCATGATAAGTAAATACTTGGGGGAAAATACTCCTGTGTTCTCACAGCACTTTAATAAGGAAGGAAAAAAAATAATGCCTGTAATGCATTCTTGTGATGTTTCTTTTATACTTGTTAGCTCCTCTGAAGAGCAAGTTAACACAGTGCCTAAGTCTAGAATTCCGCAGCCCATGGATTAGGGGAATACAGGATTTTCCACGCTCTCAAATGCATTTAGCCTACAGCTGTGGCAGTCCTGTAGCACACGTGTGGCCCTTTAGAAATGTAGGTGCCAGTCTGATTCGCTCTGCTCTGGGAGCCTCGGCAGGTCAGGGCCTTGCTCTGCCTTTGCTTTGGCAGGAGGGCAGAGATCTTAATTCCATGCCTTCAACATGGAACTCCTGCCTCTCAACATCCTCTGGGTGATCCCAGTGGCTGGCCAAGCTTTGGGACCTCCTCTTGGCCTGTTCAGCTTCTGTCCCCAGGCAAGGCCATTGACCACACAGGACCAGCCCTGCTGGCTGTGCAGCTTCTGCTGTGAGCCAGGCCCGAGGATTTTTAATTGCTGGCTGGTAACTCTGGAGCGACTACCATTTAATGGGTGGTACTGTAGGACTATAAAGAGAACTCGTGAAGAGCCTGGATACCCGTACTTTTCACAGCTATGAGAGTTGTAACTTTCAAACAAGTTCCTTTCTTTCAAGATACTAGATTATAAAAAAGCCCCATCCCATCTAGAGTTAATGCAACATATTAGCAAAAACTTAAGCATTTAAAAACATCTAGGACTGTCATATCGAGAATTCTCATTTAACTTAAAGTGTTCGTGTATTAACCCTTAGTTGTTACCATTTTTCATATAAACTGGGAACACACAAAACCAGGCACTTAAAAGGCAAAATGAAGTCTCGATCCTGAGGTTGCATGGATGTAGGACTGCAGCTTAACATTTTGAGATAAAATGTTACTATTTTTGCAGTCACTTCACTTTCCCAGAAGCAGAAGTTATTTAGTAAGCTATGAAGCCATCAGATTTATAAGACTATCCAAATGCAGTTCCAGTTTTTAAATATGCTGTTTGTACAGCTAGAAAGGCTTCGGACACTACTGGGAATACTGGCAGTGGCTTCAGCACTGGGCGGGCATGGGCTGAGGTTTGCCTGGGTATTTCACACATGGCGTAAAACCCTCCAGGGTTTTATTTGTTTGTTCATGGCCCTTAGAAGCCTGTTGGGTCTATTGCTGCCAGGTTCTCTATGGTGGGGTCTTTCATACCGGGCTTCTGGAAAACATCACTCCTTTTTCACAGCAAATTTCATGAACGTGCAAATAACATCTTTGTTACTGAGCACCACTCTTGTCTCTAAAACCAGCTGCACACTTTTCTGAGGAAAAAGTGTGAAATCTTCAGAAGCCATATGCCCCTTAAGCTTGGAAATAAATGGCTGGTTGCAGTGATGGGTTTTGCTACCAAAACTTCTAAATACCTGCAGGCCTCTCATGTGGGAAAATACTTGGAGCCAAACCCCCGTAAAGTCATTCCAAGTTCTCTCCTCAGCAAATCTGGCTTGCTCTTCTTTTTAAGACCTCAAGATCAGCCATAACAGAGAGTGAAGTGTGTATGTTTTCAAATTATTGGATGGATAATTTCTTCAATGACTGTTAATGAGCAAAGTGTACTTAACGTCTGATGTTCAGGCTGCGTTGGATGTGTAGGGCATCTGTCATGTTCTCCCTGTTCGTGTGAGTAACTCCTGACACAGCTGGAGTTTCAGTTCAAAGACATGCAAGTTCAGGTCTCATTTTCAGAAATCTCTAGCAATATCACTTGATTTCAAGATTTCTGTTCACTTCAAGTTATATAAATCATTCTCCTGAAGTGCTCAGAGAAAAGGCAATGAAGGCAAGGTCACCCTGGTCCTCTGAGCTTGAGAGAAGAGTGAAGGGTGTATTCCTTCCACCATCTCCACCTGGGCAGATGAGCACCTGCAATGAATTAGAATTAAACTTTATAACATCACTACTGCTGAGGGATTGCTGCTGTCATAGACATTTTGTGGTGCAGCTCTTGCAAGGTGATGTCTGTTCAGCCTTTGAGTTACTTGGAAGACTTAAACTGTGACCGGTTTTTGTTGAGCCTGCACTGATCAACATCTCGAGAGACACCACGTACTTGCCTGGCCTGGGTACAGCACTGGCAGAAGCGAGCAGGATGGCCTCTTGGAAATTCAGGGTAAGTCTCTCCTCGGCACTGACCTTTCAGGCGGGAGGAAGGAACACTGGGGAGATGAAACACACCTTTCTGCTCTTTGCCCCTAAAGCTTAGCAGACAAATTCAGTGCAAATTCATGTTACACTCTGGAAGACCTTGAATGAGTCACCTCAGAATTCTTTGGCTGATGGCATTATATAAGGATGGGACTTGGAATGGGACTTCGTCTGATTGTTGCACAATTTCATGCAAATATAGAAGTTCTTTTGATTTAACATTTGTTTCTTTTTATCTGACACGCTAGTAAAATATTTATATACAGTTACTTCAGTTTCCTTTTGTATGCTTGGTGATTGATTCCAGTGATGCTGCAACACTAGAGCAGAGTTGTTTTCTGGTTGATCCTCTTCCCACCTTCACTTTATTGCTTAAATAATAATAATTAAAATGCCTGAGCATTTGTTTAGTATTCTCTAAGGATCAACTGGTAGCTTAACACAAGATCCGGGGAATTTCCAGCTTTTGGAGGGATGTAGGATCTGACTTTACCTTGCAGGCAATACTTGAATACAGGAAATCCAGGCTGAGAAATGATAGGGAGTGAATAAAAGATGAGTGCGAACACACCTGATGGTGTTTGACAGGCTGTGTTGGTTTTATGCCTGGAGAGGGGGAGAAAGTAAAGACAACATCAGAAATGGGCTGCAGCAAGTAAAGGACAGCAGAGTGAGTGAATGATGTCTGTGATATCAATGCACATCTTGAACTTGTTTATTTATAGCTCGTATGTGTCATGTATTTGGAAATAGAAGAGCTGTTTGGTCACAGCCCTGCAGTAGCGCATGCTTGGCAAGGTGCAATAACTTCATACTTTTATTTTTATTTTTTTTTAATATTAAATACTTCTAGTAGTTTATAAGTTTATTAATTTGGTTCTTTTGAGGTGAGGGTGTTTCTCTCAAGACTGACAGTCATATACTGTTTCTAAATCATCCACACACAAAGCTAGCATTCTTCATTTTCTGGCCTGAACTTGAGATGTGTTTTAGCTTTGGCAAAGGGATAAATTCTGGGCTGAATCCAAGGTCTCAAGATTTTACCATATCTGGATGTCCCCTTGCCTGTGTTTGTTCCCCTTTGGCTTTCATCTTCCATCAGCTCACTGGCAGCAGTGCTGAGGGAAAGGCCAGCCTGAGTGACAGGCATGGAGTGTTCTCAGTCAGGGCCGAGCAAGTGCGACTGCTCACATTGGAAGTTTTGATTCCCAGAATTTGCTGCCTCTGTTTGGAGAACAAGGAGGGTGGTTCAGTGGCTGTGTAGTAGCTGATTACAAGTAACTGGGGCTACCCCAATTCAGAGCTGGAGACAACTCTCAGTTGCCAAGTGAGTTTAAACAGATTGTTCGCCGGCGCTCTGCTGATTTGATTAATGACCCGAATCAGCTGGCTTGGAGCATATCACTGCCAGAGTTTGTTAAACAATGAAAACAGGAAACTTGTGTGTCTTGAATCTCTGTGCTACCGTGGTGTCACCAGACATAACAAAACGGGGGCTTTGCTGTGCGTGGGGAAGAGGAGGAACTGATTTATGAACTTTAGGAACTGATTATGCCCCAGCCACACCCAGGCCATGGACCGTGCTGGGATGTGGGAAGTGGCAGTGGCCTCTGAGGAACCACCTGCTTCCTTGAGATTACAGGGAGAGATCTCGGCTCTTGCTCTCTGCCCCAGCATATGTTTCCTGCTCTTGGGTCTGGGCCTGTGAAGAGAGCGTGGCTGGAGGAAAAGGAATTTCAGAGGTGCCCTTGGAGTGTCTCGAGCTGCATCTCAAATGTGCAGGGCAGCTGGGCTCCCTTCTGCTGCTGTGCCAGCAGGGAGCGAGAAGTGGAGTAGAACACAACAGAGAAGGTGCCCTAGATGTGGCAGATACTGGGAGCAGGTGGCAAAGAGGAGGAGGAAATCAAGTTTGATGGGGAATATTTCTTATCATTTTGGTTGTGACTGTATTAGGAAATGTGCACCAGCTCTTATGCAGGCAAACCTCTTGTGAAGCATCCCAATCTTCCCAGGACAGCTAAGGGTGTTTTCCTCCTCTCGTGGTTTCTTCACAACAGAGCATATTCAATGTTACCTAAAAACTTTTACCACTTCATTGTAAGTGGCCGAGACTGAAGTAGTTGCTCATGTCCGTGGCTGTGGCTTTCACAGAGAGCTTTTGCAAGGGTGGTGGGGCAGAAATGAGTGTGGGAGACAACCCTGCTGATCCCTGCGGCTCAGCATTGTCCTGGTGCCTTGCGCTGTTTGCTTCCAGGTTTATTTGAAGTTACTGTGGGTGTGAGCGGGTCCTTCTTTATCTCCTGTGATAGAATTTTCATCTATGTTAAACATTATCACCAGCTTCTGTAAAATACTTTGTATTAAAGCACACTACTAAATGCAGTAGTGATGGTTAAGTAATTTCCAAGGTTATTACAAGTGTAAACCTGAGAAAGTTTAAAATTATTTTTGTCAAATAAACAAACATACAAAATTAATAAATTATTCTTATATAAACATCTGAAAGTAAGACATACAAGCATGTCTGCCTGCTGATAAGCCAGGACCAATGAATTCATGAAAGAACTGCTCAGCCTGTTAGTGCAAGTACATTGAGCACTTCCATTTTTTTTGTGGAACCAATTCCCTGACAGACCTGACCAGCATTTGTCTTTCTGTGCACAGTAGTAGCAAGCAAGGTAGCAAAGTTATTTTTCTTGGTACCGGGTTGCAGCATGACCAGGTGAAAACGTTTTATTTCTAGGCTTTTAAGCAAAGTATTTCCCCATTTGAAATTTTGATTAAACATTTTCATTTAAGCTTTAATAGTCTTACTGTTTGGGTTTTTTATTTGAATAAGTGGGTAGTTTGGATGAGTATTTTGCTTGGAGACACGATGGCTTAAATCAGTGAATGTTTTCTGGTATTCATGTCGGATTCAAGAGCAGCCAGGCAGTAAAGCAGATTGGTCTACGGGATCAGGTGGAGAAGACTTCCCCATTCACCATTCCAAACACACGTTCTCACAATTCTCCTGGTAGATGTTTTACAGCTGTGTAAATACTCAATTTATGTGCTGCTGCTTATCTTGCTTGCTTGCTTGCTCCATTTTTAAAACCATAACACTGATCTTAATTCTGTGTATAATGTCTTCCTACCAACTCAAACAACTCCTTCCCCTGGGTTCATGTTTCTAATTGCAGCTTTAGATCAACTCTCTTCAATGTAACATTTCTTTCCTTTTGGTCTTGATGCCTACTTCAAACGTGCTGTAATTAAATATATATTTGCCACATCCTAAGCATTCAGGCTGGAGAACTGCTGTAAAACTGAAATTGCTCTCTATTCTTAGTTCAGTGAGCCAGGAAGGTCTAAAGAAAAGCTGATTTTGTTTATATTGGTTTTTGAGGTGTTCTAATAATTTTGAGCCTGCTAGTCTTAGCTTTGTTGTTTTAAGAGCTGTGAACTTGAATCAGACTGCAGGGGCAGTTATCAAAGCACTTAAATAACCTGTTGATCTATCCAACAGCTTAGTTTTGGATGTGGCTGTTACGGGAAGATGTAAAGAAAATGCAGAGTTGTGGGATGTACCTATTTCTGTGCTGCCGTGCCTCATTTCTTTGTGATGCACGAGCCCCTGACTGCAAGATCTTCATCCCAGTAATGGTGGGTCTGGTCGTGTTCTGCTGGGAGCTGGATGTGCTGATCCAAGCAGCGCCTGACTCCTTGTTCAGGAGTGACGGGGATTAATTTACTGTTTATTACCTGATAAGACACCTGAATGTCTGTGAAGCACTTGATGTGTTCTGGTGCAGGTGGAGACTGACAGATGCATGTGGTGCAATAAGGTACTGTAAAATGCATTTCTATGCCCTGCATGCTTAAAACCTGTTCTGGGAAGAGAGGTTTCTTTTACAGCTCTACTGAGAGACCTCTCCACCTTTAGTGCAATGGTGTCTGTAGGGTTTCTGTGCAAATGTGGCAGAAGGGCTGAGGTTTAAAACTGTCTAGGAAAAAAAAAAAGCTATACTTTTGGAGTGTTAGAGATTACCTGAGACCTGATACTGGATTCTTCATTCTTTTTCTGCTAGAAGGAGTTATAAAATCCAGTGCCTAAGTCTTGAGATAATACATGTCAAAACATCCTTTCAGCCTTACCTGCCTTGTCTTTTCCTCTGAGATGTTTGATAATGATTTAGCCATTATTGTTTGACTTCCCTGAACTGGTTTGCATGAAAGGCTGGATAAGATGTTAGAGGTCATTTATAGATGGGAATATGCTTTAGATACAGATCATGGAATGTTTATATATGGAATATGTCTCTGCTAGTGAAGTTACTTGGCTTTAAAGCAAAACCAAAAGGTACTTCAGACCCTCCCCTTCCCACCCCCTCAAATGCTGCATTTGATGTCGCTCACTAAATTGTAAAAAAGGTTGGTTTTCTGGTCCTTCAGCATAACTCACTGAAACACCACAGCAAAAATACTCTTTCTTCTGAAACTGGATGGCTTTTCCAGGGAGCTCATTTTAATTTAGTGATATCTTCACATTAGCAAGTGGAATGCTGTAATGTGAGAGAGTGAAATTTCACTAAATCAGGTTAATAGTGTTATTAAAACTATAGGCTTCCTAAAGGGTTAGTGAATGGAAGAGCACATGGGAAAACTAATATAAGTTAATTTTTAAAGCAACTTGTTGCACTGCATTAAAACTCTGTGTGGATGCTTTTCTTCACCATTAAAGTGGCCTAATTCAATTGAGTTCACTTCCAAACTTAAGTAAGGAAATCATATTAAAGTCACTTTCATTCTGAAGGAAGGCATACACATAGAATTTAACTAATCTTCTTTAAGTCCTATGTTAAACTAATGCCAGTTGACCTCCTGGAGCATCCCTGCAAAGTCATGTCCTGAGAGCTGGAAACCTTGCCCGAGAACTTCCCTCAGCTTCAGTGCCAATTTTATTTCAGATAAATGTGGCAGTCAGGCCCCTCTGTATAACTGTACAGTGTGACAAAAATGCAAATATGTCATTAATTTCTACCCTGTAGATATGCTTGCTATATCCTAATTTGGTTTAATACTGAGTTAATGAAGCTCTAAAGAAATGTTTTTCAAGTAGGATGTTATAATTTGTTTCATCGTTATGCATACTGACTATTGCAGCCTTTTGTAATAAAAAGACACGCAAAGTATTTCAAGTGCACTTTACATGTCTGTTACAGGTGAGACAGGGTACCTGTTACTGGTTAGAATGTAAAAATTGGGATTGGTTGCTCTAAAGTACCTGTAACCTCTTTCTATGATTGATTTATAGGTTTTAAAAATAAAATTAATGAGTTAATAAACACGTTACAGGATATGAGAGGCTCCTTGTAGATACCACTTAATAAATGCACTTATAAGTGTCTTCTACTGGTAGAAGACATTGTGTGATTGTCACAATCAGGTAATTATGTGATAATATAACTTTGTGATCCAAAGCGAGAAGCTTTTTCTAAGTATTGGTAGTGATGTCCCAGAAATTTTTTGCAGAGGACAAGCACAGGTTTGTTTCAGAAGTCATATGCAAGCGTTCAGCTTTTCCTTGTAGTGTTTTTCCTAAAGTCTGGAGCTGGAGCTTAACAAAGACTTGCATTGACCTTGCCAGTATTTTTGAAGCAGACCTCAACCCTCAAGAAAAATCCTTATGTTTTGATATCTTCCTTTCAGCAGACTCCAGAAAGAAATAGCTTGAGAATATCTTGGCAGATAAAAATGTTAGAAGTGCATAGAACGAAGCCTCCAAGAAATCTTGCTCTGGCTGAGCTGACATTCTGTTTGGCAAGCAGGAGTCCAAGGATTCACATGTTCTGTGTGCCCTGATCCCAACTGTTTCTGACAGCAGCTGTAGTCGGTCTGGTTTTTCGGGTTTGCGTCATCCCGTGTCACAGTTCCCCTCATTAAGACAGCATTGCAAATGATCATCAGAGGAAGGGAAGGGTATTGAATTCCCGGATTTGAAATATTTACAGGAATGTTGGCTCCGATTCAGCACGCTGGGATTGGGGCTGGGTGTAGAAGTCAGTGTTTGCAAGGCATCAGTCGAATCGGGCCGTGAGCTACTGGTGCTTCAAGAGCTCAGGGAACTTCTGTTAACTTGCTGAGTGTCCAGGGCAAACACTGGCAGTGAAATTGCTGAATTTGGGCCCTAATTTATCATCTAGGCTGATTTGTGAGATGTTCTGAAAAGTGAGAGACTATCCTGAAGATTAGTCTATGGCTGCCATATGCCGTGGGGTTTGCCCAGTGTAGAGGCAGTCACAGCACTTGATCTCTGACCTGAGAGGAGAATTTACAGCCTATTAATATGTGCTAATTGCAGCCATCAGCTGTGCCAGTCACAGCCACATCCATAGGTGACATGGTGGCCTTGAAATCCTGAAATGGGTCAAGAGCTGTGTCACATAAAATGGCCTTTGCAAGTGCAGAGCTGTCTGAGAGATTTACCAGGCAAGGGGGACAGAATCAGCATCTCCTCCTGACCTAATCCACCCGTGCACCGGCTTAAGGGCTGGAAAAGTCTTTCCTTCTTTAATAGGATGGTTGCTTTGACCAGAGCAGACCAGATGCAGCACAGCCCTGTCTGGCAGCTACTCCTGCTGACAGCCTTGTCATCTCTTTGAAGAGAATCCTCTCTGTCTTGTCATGATGGGGATCCTCCTCCCTGCATTGCCCCATCTGTTCATCACACTCTCACCCACCGATCCTGAGTTTTTGTTTGCTTGTTCAAAAATGGTTCCAGCGTTGTCAGTGGAGAACTCATATGTTTTATTACCCTCGGAGTTGGTCAGTTGTTTCCTGATGTGGATGATCAGACAACAGGGACTCTTCCAGGCTTGTACAAGCCTCCCATTTCTCCAGATTCTGTTTCCTGTTTGTTTGTGCTTGTTGTGTTTGAAATACCTGTTGTTTCCCTGGGTTGTTAATGGTGCCATCGGCAGGACTGGGTGCCAGGGTGTTGTAACTCCTTGCCATTAGTGTAAACGCGCATGATAATGGTATTTTGACTTCTAGGGAGGTTGCGTTTCCCAGTAAAATAATGAAGGGGAAGAATGTTTAGCAAGTGATTCATCCTTTGCCGAGATGATTATGTACCTTCTCTTCCTCAAACTCTTTATCTGTTGTGAAGGATTGTCATGCATCCCTCTTGATGAAAGAGGAACCTTCCTAAAATAAAAGGCAAAGAGCTAAAATTGGTGCACCTTTAGAAACGCACTCTGCCGACGTAGAGGGGTTTGGTCTCGTGGGTCAATCCTTGAGACAGCTGAACAGACAGCCCTGTTTTCATTTCAGCTGCAGAGCTTTGGCCTTACCTTCAATTCACTTTATCTGTGGCCTTTTTGCCAAGAGGGGAACAAAAGTAACACTTGTTTTCCTTCTGTAATTCTTGCTTTGGTTTGCAAACTCCTCAGGGTAGGGGCTGCTCCGTATCCTACCCAAGTCAGCACTTGCTACATTTGTCTCATGACATTGAGATAGGAGAGCACAAGGAGCCTTAACTCACTTTCATCACCTTACACTGATGAAGCCCTGACAGACATTGTCATGCCAGCTTAAAGATGTTTTGTTTATTTTTTTTCTTGGTGCAGCTCGTTTTGTCTTGCTGAGTTGTCAAAGCTAAGCCATAAATAGCTACAATAAGTTTGTCTATAATAAGTGTATTTCTTGATGAGTTGTTGTGGCAAAGTTTATTAAATGTAGTCTTACTTCATTCCAGTGTCTACACAGGGCTGAGAGCAATTAAACTGTGTGGTGGGCAAAGCCTTATTGTAATGACATAAAATCCTGAAGCTGGTCTTGCCTTTAAAATTGCACAGCCCTGCTGAGCGACAAATAATCCAGTGCTTCATTCCAGCTGAGGTGTTTACCCAGCCATCTTCCCTTCTCCACGAGAAACTTTTTAAGGTGGATGTGCTTTGCAGTCTGCCGCCAGAATTGACACAAGCAGGAGGTATCCCGTGGTGTGAAATGCGGAGCTAGTGGGTTCCCCCCGAGAGCATCGTGCTGGCAGCACGCTCTGCCCTCTCTGCCACGCTGCAGTCCAGCTTGGTGACCTTTGCTTGTGCACAGACAGGAGTTTAATCACATCTAGACTGGTCCCAGCTGGTTACATCTCTAAATAGTTGCTTAGTGGTCGGCTGGAAGGAGTGCAGTTCAGAAAGGAAAAGTTGTTTTTTGCTGGTTCAGTGGGGCGCTGCACTTGCTGAGACACCAGCCAGATTGTGGTGCTGGGAGCTTCTGGGAACAAGACCCTTGGGTCAGGCCAGCCTGTGCTGCTCCAGTGCGTTCCCCAGGCAGCTTTTCCTCGCTGTAGCCCAAGCATTGCTGTGCAGAGCCGAGATGGAGGCTCTGGGTACAAGCCTTGGAGGTGACTCCAGAACGCAGCAACCTCCGGGAGCTGGGAGCAGGCAGATGGTGTTTGTTGTGCTGGGAGCAGGCGTGGATGTGGCTGGTGGGTCAGTGGAATGTGACACGGGATTCTTGTTAGAGGCGAACAATCTCATGCTTCAGCTGGAGCCTTCGCACATTTTATTTAACAGTACCCACGTGGGAGGGGAAAGTGCAATCGTTTGCTCTCCCGTACTGCAGAGGGAAGGTGGAGCAATTCCGTGGGTTTCCTCGGAGTTGTTCTTTGTCTGTGTGGGTGATGCAGACAAACCCTCCCGGTTTTGAGGTAATTTAAATTATTTGTTTCTGCTTTGTTTCTTGTGTCCAAAGCAGAGACAGAAGAGGGTGGGAGGCTGTTAGTTATGCAATTTTTCATAGGGTTTCAGTGCTTTCTGGCTGAAATTTTTGCAGGAAAACGCAATATGCTCTAAGCAGGTCTAGTGCTGGAAAGAAATTAAAATGCTACGCCAAGGTAGGAATGTTGGTTTTTGTATTAGACAGCATTATTGTTCCTCACCTTAAAAAAGCCTTTGGAGTTAGCTCTGAATTTTCTGCTGTGCTTTTCTTCTGCATTTAGCTCACCAGAGCAATCCTGTGCTCGTTTCTAAAATTGGGCTTCACTGACATCCCTTGGAGTTCTGTGTGTGCTACACAATTAGCTCAGCCAATATGCAAGGCCATACTTTGGCTGGGAGTATTTTCTTTTCAAGAAAGACTTGATAAGATCTGATTTCTTTTATCAAGTCACAAACCACTATCTGTTTATTCATTAAGAAATGAGCAGGAAAGATTGAGGCTGAAGCCTTGGCTATGTGACAGAACATGCCTTACCGTGAAGGTAGTGCCTGGAGCATCTGCCAGTTGATTGGGAAGAGCTGGAGTCCTGAATGCTCCAGGGCTGTTGATGGGTTTCTGGAAACCCCTGGCTTTCAGAGGGGCTGGGCTAACCCAGTTTGAAGGAAACAAATCCCTGACCTGGTGACTGTGATGCCTTATCCTGGGCTTAGAATTAAAAGCCAAACACGGTTAGAGGGAAAAAGGGATTTTACCTCAGAGTTTATTAAGGATCCTTAGATCCAGGCAGGAGCACTCCGCAAGAATGCCCCCCCTGGACCGAGGCACGGAATGCACGTTGGACAATGCACCCCGGAGAATACACCGAAAAGCCCCCCCGTAATTGTTTGCTTATACAATTATAGACTTTACATATTAGCATATTTATCACAGATTTTCCAATGGCAGGCTCAGGAGGAGCCCCCTCGTAAGGAGTGACCCCCCTCTGCATAGATTAATCTTAGTTTACAGAGTATGTTCTGGAGAAGACCTTGGGTCTGGGGCTCGCTGACCCCCTAATTACGAAGTTTCTAAGATGTTTAGTTTTTTGCCTTAACAGAACTCTGGGTCTAAGCTAGTTATCGAACTTAGGGAATTACAAGTATGTGGGTTAAAAGCACTGAGGGTACAGAAAAGCTGCATAAAAGCGTATATGAAGGGGGATATGAGAGGAATATATGAAAAAGCAAAAATTATTATGGCATCAACTGGATAGGAGTGCTGTGAGCAGCATTTCAGTGCATCTTCAGTGTCTGCCCCCCATGACAGCATTTTCTCCTCTAACTGTACCTCTCTCTGTAGCAAAGCCGGCTGCTCTAACCCAGTTTGCCTAATAGAAATAGGCAGAATTCTTTCTTTTATGTACTTAGAATTTACACTTTCGAGTGGCTAAATAATTTCCGTGGCTTGGGGTTTTTGCATGGTGACTACCTGGAGTCTGACAATTACTGTGCCCAGTGTGACAGACCCTGTGGCAGACAGCCCATAGTGCCAACTTCTCCTTGAATGGGAATCTCAAAGTGATGATTTCAATATTGCACAATCTTTAAAAAATATTTATTTGGACTTCAGCTTCAAAGCTGAAGAGAACACGTGTGAGTGCAATGCATTTAGGCAGTAGCTTTGCTTTGAGAGGGTGATTAATGCTAGGTTTGTAGAAGGAAAATGATTTCTTCCAGTGGCTTGACTGTAAGAACTGAGAAGAATAAATGTCCTAATTTAATATTTATGTAGGTGTCTCAGTAATAGGCATCCTACATCCTAATTATGTAAGAGAGAAAAGTGTCGGTGCTGACATGAGCTCATATATACTTGTAGGATAAGAAACACAGATAGATTATCTGTCCCTTATTTTACCATCTTTCATTAAAACATCCTGAAATGAATTAAACCTAGTTTATGATGCATTAAATTGCAGTTGTTTCATGTGTTGTTAAATAAGAGTCGGGCATTATTCTCAGGATTTCTCAGCTCACAGATTGCACTGCCTGTCTTCAGCCCTCCAAGATCTTCTTAGAGAAAATAATTATTCATCAGGAGTTTGTACCTTAATGCATCTTAATTTTGAAACTGATACCTTTGGAGTTTTGATTCATACTGGATTTATTTCTTCTAATTTCCCTAATTTTACAATATTTTTGATATCCAGAAAATAACTCCATCCTGTATTTATGGACAGGCCAGAGAATAATTAGCTATTTTCCATTGCTTAGTTTTGTCCACTGTTAGAGAAACGATAGACATCTTCATTTGTGGGAAAACTTGAGAGAGAGAGAGGAATGTTGCCAATTTCAGTGTATTTAAATCCAGTAAACTGGAAGGAGTGAGCATCTCTAGAATTAAAGTTCTAGATGTAACTGGGCATGAATTCGTAAGTCCTTCTGAACCAGAAATCTTTTTAATTTCATTCATTGTGGCCATTTGTTTCAGGAAGAAATTGTTCAAGGCACACATGGCTTTTTTCTTGGGAGTGCAGGCTGTTTAAATGTCCTTTTGTGCCTTTGAAACCGCTGCTAAAGTTTTTATGAAGCATAAAACAGAGGGAATGCAATTAATTAGTGCAGTCTCTTATCATTCAGTAGCAAAGAGGAACTGTTAAATGCTTTTAGAGCACTACATTATAATAGAAAATTATTGTTATTCTTTAATACCAAGCTGACAAATCAGAGAATGCAAGGACTAATTATGAAGGATGGAAAACAAACACACTCTACAACGGCTTTGTTTGTGGCACAAGTTCGCCTGTCAAAGCAGACAGGAGAAAGCAGTTGAATTACGCAGAATCTTTTGTGCTCTTAGTCATTATTTTTTTTGGTTGGAAATGGATGCTTCTTTGTGATTTAGATAATTCCTTTAAATCTCAGGTGCTCTAAAAAATTGTCTTCCTTTTAAGCAGTGCTTTGCAACTTAAAGTCTACCCAGTGGTGCAGAGCAGCTGAAGGGTTTGCTGCTTTTAATGAAAATAGGCAGAAATTTTAACTGGGGGATGATCCATGTCTGAATAAGGGTTGATGCTTTGACTGTTGGGTTTTTAGAGACTGTGATGTCCTGATTCCGAAGTGCTTTCCGATGTTGGGGTGTAGATAGAAGTTACAATCTGTTCAACATGTTCCTGAGTTGAGATGGAGTTGTATCCATGCATTTCCCCGGGTACAGGCTGAGAATGAGTGAAAGAATTTGATTTAACAGGTCCAGGTAATAAGCCAAGCCCGTGTCACATGGAATAGCTCCAGTGCCTCTGTTTTGCTCATGGCTAAATTGCAATTGTAAAGGAACGAGCTAATTTCTCTCGGTGTTCTTCAGCAGTAACAGTAGCAGTTGCCTCCTAAGCCATGTCCATCTGTTGATTTTGGAGGAGCTTTCAGGGAGGTAAGAGATGATTAAATGCTGCTCTGTAGCTCAGATTCTGATGCTGCCCCAGTCTTTGTCAGTGCTGAGAAGCTCCTGAACGTGCTATGAATATACTCTTCTTCCATGAATGCCTTTAGCACGCCTAGACTGCAAGGTTAATGCTTTGGGTTGGATGAGAATCAAAATGAATGAGAATAAAAGGAAACTGGGAAATGTGGATGCAATAAGGGAAAAGTCAGGCTCTATTCAAGTCAGTACCAAAATTCCCACGAGCTTCGCTGCTTTTTGTTCACAGTACTTCATGTGCACCTTGATGCAACAAAACTTGGGGCTGGGACTGGAGTGTTTGCGTTTTAAATAATTTGTGACCAAGTGGGGCTTTTCAGTTTAAAAACGCAGTGGAAATACACAATCAATGTCAGTGTTACATAGGAAGGGCAACACTTTTTCATAGTGAGAGGAAGCCTTGAACAACTGTTCTCATGTGAGGCTGTGGTTCAGGTGCCCAGCTGAGGCTGGAAAAGAAACAGTGCTGGAAATGTTGTGCTCCAGATGGTTTGCTTTAAACAATTTTACCTTTAGAACCAGCAGTAATCCTAGCTTGGACATGCAAGGAAATATATCGTTATCTCCCCTGACTAATTCTTGTGAAATTTAGTGTTTCTGAATGTGATGTTCTGTACATTTGAAGAGCTTTACTGTGAGGTTACTCTGCCTATAAGTGGAGCTGGTAGCAGATGTTGTCTCCAAGTGTTTAAGATGGTAATTCTTTTTTACAGAGATTGCTTAGTTCATCAAATAGCTTATATAAAACACTTCTGTTTTCATAAGAAACATGTACAGTTACGCTGGAAAACATGGAGCTGCTCCTTTTCTGGGCTGCCAAAGGGAAAAATGTTTCCTTTTTCTGCAAGAAAATATTTTTTTTGTAAAAGCCTGACAACGTGTTATTTCTCACCAAAATTTCCTGTGAGAAAAAATCCTGCTCATCAACTCTTCCCCTAACCCAGGGAAGAGGACTTCTTGCGCTGCAGCTTCTTCTTGTGGGTGCAGCCTGAGCAGAAGTGTGGGCACGTGGTGGCCGCTGAGCCATGGCAATGTTCTCCTTTGGAATGCAAGGGTTTGTTTTGGCACGTTGGGGAGGGACAGGCTTTTTGGGGATAAGTTTGCACTGACATCTGGCTGTGGAATAAATGGGTATGGTTAAAATCCACAGCCAATGTAGTTGGTTTAGGAACTGTTTGAAGTCTTTTCCTTTTAACTCTTTTTCTAAATTCTTTTAATATTTAGTGCTTTCTGATCAGAAATGTGCTTTTCCCATCTTCCCCTTTAAAAAAGACAAGGGAAGAGCAAGTAATTCACCACCAAATCACCTTTTTCCATGCAGAAAAATCTGTTTTGTTCTTGCTCTGACTTCCTCTTTATTTCCATAAAAAAACAAATATGGGAATTTGTCATGGCAAGTGCAAAGCAGATTTTTTTTTTCAGATGGGTACTGGCAGGTTATTGTTGGGTGATGGTGTTGAAAATAAGTATTTAAAATGTAGAAATAATTTCTTTTGATAGTTCACTAAAAGTTTTATGGTCTAGCTTTGATTTTACTTTAAAATGTCTTTTTTAGAAGATGTTCTTACCCAGGCCAGGCTGATTTGGGCTGCAGAAGGATGGGGAGAGTTGTGAGGGAAAGGTTGGTGCGGATTTTCCTGAAGTTTATTTGGGTTTTGTGAATTTGTGTTGCTGACAAGACAGTTACCTACCCTGGGTATTAGGGCTGCATTTCACATCGATGCCTTCTGGGTGTGAGTGCTGTTTAAAGCACTTGGAGCTCATCATAGCCATGCTTTTATGTGCTGCCTGTAAATCTGAGTATTAACAAAACAGGAGGGTGGCTGATGGATGGAGCGAGGTGAGGGCTCTTTCCCAGCCCCTCCGAGCCTTTCCTGCCACCAGGGAGAAAGGGAGGCCCAGTCTGTGGACTGGAGATTGACTCTTCTGATTTTGTTTGCTAGCAGGAAGAATATTGTCCTTTTCTTNTTTTTTTTTTCTTTTTTTTTTTTTTTTTTTTTTTCTGTTTCAAGTATGAATTCCCGTGCACTTCTTGTGCTGCTCCTTGGTGGTTGGCTTTAGAGACCAATCTTGTGAGTGCACCTGAAGAGCTGATGCAGGGCTGCCCTGGCTGCTGGTGCTCTGTGTGCTGGATGGGTGCTGCTGCTTTGGAAAGGCTCGAGTTACCTGGCAGACCAGGTGAATTACATTTCTCAGCTTTTCAGGCAAAGTCACGTTGTTTTTCTGTACGTTAAACTATTGATTGAACTTATTTAGTGAAACTAATGTTTTGTAAAAAGCAGTTACTGGCTTATTTGTTTTTCGTGAGGTAGTCCCAAAGGGATGGGGAGAAGTGGAGACAGAGACTGGTGGCTGTGAGGAGAATGAGGAATGCCTGAGGAGTATGATGTGATAAAACCTAGATGTCCTCTGCTCTGAAAATACATTGTTCTACAGGCAACTATAGATTCCCCTTGGAATTCACATCCATTGTAGTTACTAAGGTGCTGTCAATAAAATTGTTTGTCAATAAGAAGCCGCCCCATTGAGCGCAACATGTAGTTCCTTTATTTTTAAACTATCTCTTCAAAATGCCCCCTTGAAAAGTAGTTACTTTCTGGTGTTCTCCATCCCTCCACATATTTTACATTTATCCTTCTACTCGGAAGCAGAGACTGGGACTGAGATCATTGTTAAGTAAGTGGCAGTCATGAACTTCTTTTCAGCTGGTGCCTATCAATAAGTCCATTTATTTAGTAGACTCTTTGAAACTGCAGAACTTCAGAGATTTCTTCTGTCTATTCCCTTTCTTCTTTTTTTCTCTTTTCAGTGTACAGCACAGCTTGTAGGTGTTTAATGGCTTTTTATAGTTTTTTCATTTTTAAATGTACTTATCATTTTTTTTAAAGAAGTGCAAGGGAGTATAAGCAGTGAAATTGCCTGAGTGTTTGGAGCTTTTATTAACATGCTCCATCCCACGGACGAGAACATGTCTTCAAGTTCTTAAGTTCAAGTTTCATCTGGGCATGAGACCAAGGACTTCAAATTTGTGTCCAAATCTTGTATCTGATCCTATGTTAAACACATCCAGATGGAAGGTGATATTCTAATGTTAACAATCTGCTTCCCCTCCCTCTGCTGCCTTTCTAAGAAGTTGCTGACAAGTCTTTCTGACAGGCTTTTTTAAGTAAATGAGATCAAGTATATTGAAGGTCTTTTATAGCAACAACCTCTGAGAAAGATTAGGCTTTGCAGTGGCACTGCAGAATGTGGATTTGCTGATATTCTCCCCCAGTCCTGGATGGCACAGCTCACCTCAGGGCTGCCAAAACTTAAGGCTTGTTCTGGTCCTTCCATTCTGTGCATCTCATGCAAATGGATACCATTTGTACACTTTATTGTTAGGAATTTATAAGAATTTAATAGATAAATACATTTCTTTCTAAATCTGTACAGCTTTTCATCTGCTCTGTTGAAGAACAGGGTTTTTTCTATATTGTGATTTTTGGGTCATCCTGGATGTGATGTCCTTTGCAGCTTAGGTGATGTTAGTGTAGTTCATTGAAGGATGTGGAAATAAAACATTTCTCCTTTATGACCAGAATATAAAAGATACAATCTGCCTTTGACAAAGATAATTTTGTTTCCATCTAATTATGTGTTGATCATGCTGCATTTCAGCTCTTGAATTCCTTATGTCTCCCAGGTAATTGTGTGTTAGCTTTCCTGTTTCGAAGAATCTGATACGGAGATGTATGTCAGAAGAGCTGCATTTAATGACTTGGCATCACTGATAGAACCAATTGGTTCTGTGTGCGGGGTCGGTCTGCCTCCCATCCCATCCAGATTCAACCCACCGTGCAGTTACAAAGCCTCATCTATCCTCAACCTTCCTGCTCTGCAAGTCTTCAGGAATCCTTGTCCAAGAGGCATACAGGGCTTGGGTGGAAGTTAGGCTGGATGAGCCTTTGCCTGTTTTTTGACCAGCTGTGCTGAAAAGCATCAAACCCCTTTAAGATTCCATGTGAGATTTCTTAGAGCTGATATCCTCTGCCTTCACTGAAACCGCTTGTAATGCTGCATTGCTGCATATGTTAGAATTGCCTGGTTTGCGTGTGCGGCATAAAAGCCCTTCTTTACCTCACAGTGACAGCAGTGCCAGTCCTGAGCTGGTCGGCTGGGGAGCCATGGTGTGCCTCCTGCTCTTACTTCTTCTCAAAAGAAATATGTGGTACCATTAATCTCTGAAAGTAGCAGAGAACAGATCCCGCAAAGGAACATTTATTAAAGTGTGCTTCCTGATGTGTGAAATTTGCGTTGTTGCGCAGGAATAGAATTCCGAAGGAGTTTTACCAGTTGTTTTATAGAAATATTTAGAGGTGTTTAGAACCGCTCATTTTAAAATGGCACTTGCATACGGTAGAGTCTGACTTGAACTTTACAAGTGGTGATGCCTGAAAGTCTGCAGATGATGTTCACTGCTGCTGGACTGTGTCCAGCTTTGATTCTGGCTATGTCCAGGGTTTCCATCCAACTGGAGAAACAAACACAGGTGATGGGGTGGAAGCAGAGCTCAGAAGTTCCTTGGGATATGCACTGACCACTTTCAGGCATTCAGCAGATCCCAAGTCACTGCTGTAACAGAAGCATTCCCTGGTCAGAGTGTAGAACGTGCCTTTATAGTCCAAGTGCAAGTATCTTCACACACACAAAATATTTTAACTTGACAATGTATTTTGCATAAATAAATAGATGTCACCCTGCTGGGGTGACATTCTCAATGTGCTGCACATAAAGGTGTTGTGTCAGCAGCAGGGACAATGCATCCCATGAGGTGGACTTCTCCAACTTTTACTTTGCAGCCTGAGCACGCTCTGTCCCCAGACTGGCTCCTGCAAACCATGATGTCAGGCTAGCAAAGAGTAAAAGGAGTAAGGGTTTATTAATTTCTGTCTTCCCGAGGTGAAATTGCCTTGCCTGTTCAACTAACAGCAACTTTTCACTTTAGAACTAATTTGTATTGACTGAATTTCAGCCTGACTCTGTGATTGCCTTGTAAAGCTCAAAACCATGCTAGAATTCGAGAACGTTATACTCCCATGATGGAATACAGGCAGTAGGTAGTGCTCAGGAATTTTTGTGATCATGAGGGAGAATCTCGCAGCTTCCAGCATGCAGAGGAGTCTCTTCAGCTCCTGGTCAGATGGCTGCACTTGCACAGGGCCCTGAAAGCTCTTCAAACTAATTCACATTACTGTGATCATCTGTCTAATTGTCTTTCCTTTAAGTTTCATTAGCAGGTTCTGCATCGTTCCATTTGTCTCCCTGAACAAAGATGAAGATAAATTCAGTAGAGTTATGACAGTGCAGCAAGAGACACAAGCTGCGTGTACGTGATGTGGAGAGATGATGATTTATTGGCCTGTATGGTGGCAGGAGAGGGTGTGCTGGGCAAGGGCCAGAACAAAAAAAATCATCTCAACCAGCATTTTTAATCTATTCCTTTTTTTTCCTGTGTACATCTGCACTCTGTCTCCTGCTATGAAAGATGTGCTGATTTGCCTGATGTTCGTGCAAACATCAAACTAAGATTCCTGTAAGCTTTTATTAGTTGGAAGGAAGTCTGTTTTGTGGCTAAGAGGCTGGGCTGGAAATTAGGAGATTTGGACTTGTCTTCCAGGCTAGATACAGACTTCCTGGGTAAACAAAGAAGGTTCATTTAATCTTCCTTTACTTCAGGTCTTGATCTCCAGTGTGGGGATTAAGAGTACTTCCTTTGTCTCTTCCTGAATATCCACTCTGTTGATACCTCTTTGAGATACTTTTGATTATGTAATTGAAAATGTTTTGTGTTTTTTTTTTTTTCATTTATTCCACAGTCATAGGAAAAAATTGTCGTCCAGTTGTTGTGGAGAGGTAGAAAGTTAAAGCAGGAGCAAGACAGTCTGCAACTGCTGCTGTTCTCTGAGCCATGGCTTGTTTTACTGATAAAACACAGAAATCTGAGTAAATAGAGGCAAGAGAGTTTCAGATATGATACCGTGGTCAGCTAAAAAGTGATTTGGAGCAGATGCTTTTGATCTGCAACACATTTGAAGAAGCCTTCAGGAGGTTTTGAGGACGGAATCTGGCTAATGCAAGGCTGGTGTTGGGCTTTAATGGGTTGTTGACAGCAATGAGAGGAGGAGATTGAGAGGCTTCAGCTGCTGCTGGTGAGAGTTCCTCTGCAAACACTGGCAGCTCCCAAAGCAACATTCCTGGGAACATGCAGAGCAGACAAATGGGGTATTTTGGCACCTTGTGTGGAGAGCAGTGTTGTACCGTGCTTGTACTTCTGGTTTCTGCAATATGCCGAATTCCTATGGGGGTGAAGCTTTCTCAGCAGGGTATAAGCATGGCTGGGGTCTGCGTGATGATGCAAGGGGCTAAAATGGTTTTTATTGTGTTAAACTTCTCGTTGCTGGTTAACAGTGGTATTCTAGCAAGGCTCTGTGTCGATGCTGCAGTTCCAAAGCTTCATCTCACTGCGCTTTTCTCTGTGTGGAGCTCTCCTGCCCTCAGAGTGAGGTGTGTGGAGGTAATGTGACCTTTGTCAGAAGTCACCGTGCATAAAGGAGCAGTCCTGCCTGCTTCAAACTGATACACGTGGAGAGGGAGGTGAGGACTTCTCCCTCCCATGTCCCTGCCTGCAGCACAGGAGTGTGGAGAGTCCAGGGGAGCTGGTGAGGAGCTATTTAATTCAAACCCCTAGCAGGTAACAGCACGGTCTGCTGTCAACTACCCGGGCTGGATTAGCAGTGACTGCCTGCAAGCAGAAAGCTCAGTGACTCATCTTCATCTCTCGAGCCTTCTGACTTCCTCACCATGTTCCCTGCAGTTGGGCTTAAATTAACTGATCATAATTATTTCAGGATCTTTCCTCCCTCTGGAAGCTTGCTTTTACCTGTGCAAACACACCCAACAACCCTGTGTCTCTAGAATCTTCTCCAGTTACTGGAGAGGAAAAAAGGTGAATTCAAATTTACCTTTAAAATTTAAAGGGAGAATTTAATTTACTTTAAATTCCTTCCTTAACACCACTCAAAGCATTATTTTTGTCTTTACGTGGTGCATTATCTTAAATCCTTCTTAGAGAGATCTGCCCAGTGTTTCATTTCCCTTCCAGTTCTGAGTCGGAGGTGGAATAAGATTCACTTAGGCTCAAATTAGGTAAGGGTAGAAAACCCCAAGTATTAACCAGAATCAACCTCTGCTGCTGTCTGTCAGACCTACAAACCAGCCCAGCCTGAATTCCCCATGAAATATTGCTGCTTCCTTTTCATCTGGGATAGCACTTACTGGTCAGTGTTGCCCAGGGGGTTAAACAGAGGCTGTGGGTGAGCCCAGCTCAGGGCAGGGGTTGCGTGTGACCACTGAACACCACGTCACAGCTGGAAGGCAAGCACTGAGCTGCTTGGTGCAAGGACAAAGAGCCACTACCAGAAACACTCGAGTTTCTCCCAGTCTGCATCAAGCAGGATGTCCGTCAAGCCGAGGTAATCCACCCTCCCTGACTTTGCACACTTTTCTCCTTTTTGGACTCTGTCAAAGTGCTGGCATAATACTTCAAAAATACTTTGCGCTGCGATCAGCAGGATTGAGGAGAAGCTGTTTGCCCCTAGTGCTCCTTGTCCTCTCGTGTCCTTTGTCACCTGTCACAAGGAATCAGTTTGCTACAGTGATGAAGTCGGGGCTGAAGATGCTGCAGGCTGCACTGGTTGTCCAGGGATAGAGGCTGGATAATTTGCATCCTGCCAGGTCACTCTTACTGGCATTTTACTGGCCTGACTAAGGTCTCTCTCCAGAAGGAGGTATCTTAAAGGTTTAGGAATTGAAATATAACCTTTTCTCCCTGTTCTTTTATCTTTAAATACTTCCTTTTAATTCCTCCTTCCTGCCCTACCTGAATTTCTGCCAAACCATTTCTTATTAATTCTATGAAGTATAGACAATCTTGAGCGGTGATATTTCATCGCATATTTGAAAAATGAGATTCTTTTCGTGGACTGATGGATCTTGGGACTTAGTTCAGACTAGGGCAGTCACTGGATTTGCTGAAAGTTGTTCTTTTCTTTTTTCCTTCCCTATCCAGTGTTTCTTGACACCATGACTACATTCTTTCTGTTCATAAAAGCAACATGGTGGTGTGTTGCTCTCCAGTTCGCAAAATTTGGTAATGTGTGCATTGGTGATTAAACAGGAAATAACTGAGGGGGAGAGAGGCTTGGAGAAAGTTTGTGGTGCCAAATCAGTATTTTACATCTCCAGAATTTTGCTTTCCAAAATATGTAGGCTTTGTATCTGTTTCAAATGATGCATCAATCTGATGGTGTTTGACTGTGTAGAGGAGTTTGGTTGATGTGGGATGGTACTCAGTCAATACAACCAACTCTCCATTGCCCAGCACTCCCTGTTTTTAAAAAAGAAAGGAGGATGACTGTGAATCTCTCACACTGAATGTCCTCCCATGCTCCAGATTATTTAACTGTCCTAAAGGATGAAGGTAGGAATCTACAGTTGAGGGATGCGCAGATCTGGGGCTCTTTGTGGTGGCAGTTTTTCATGCACCACCGTGGGGTTCAGCTCACACCAGTGGGGTGCTTGTGACCGCAGGCTGTGGAGGACTGTGGCAGGTGAGGAGTGGTTCCGGAGCAGACAGTGATGGAAGAGGGCTGGTGCAGTTGGCAGCTGCTCAGCACGGGCTGAGGGCAGAGCACAGAGCACAGAGCTGCAGGTTGTTGCTGAGCAGGCTCAGATGGATAGGGCACCTCCAGAGGCTGTGGGGCAAGGCTGAGATGGAGAGCAGAGGAGGCACCGGCAGCCAGCACAGTGTGCTTGGCTCCCTTGTGTGGTCATACTCCTGAAAGTCCGGGAAAAGCAAATGTGGCAGTAACACAGCGGGTTCTAGGCAGAGGTTTGGGCTGGTTTTTTCTCAGAACTGCCCTTTCTCAGGAGCTGGAGGGAGCTCCTTTCTTTGGGAGTCTTCGTATGCTCCTGCTGCACTTCCCCGGCTTGCAAATGCCTGCAGTCCCCTTCCTTTGGACTGAAAAGTGCTAAGAGGGCAACCTATCAAAATTGGCATTTTTATGGCTGCATGGGCAGCACAGTGTCACAGTTTGCTTGGTCCCCAGCCTTCCCATGCTCCACTTCATCAGTGCAACTTGCAGTTTTTGAAGGCAAGGAGGGTTGGGAAGCCAGAAATTCACCTCTGCTTCCCATGCTACTTTTCACTGTTGGCCTGTTGTGCAGCCCTGTTCCAGCCTTCCCATGACTTTGATTGCACCGTGATCTGGTAATTTATGGGCAGAGCCATCCTATACCAATGATTGCCTGGCCATCGGTGCAGTCACATCTGGCCCTCACTAATGTTTTCCTGTCGGCAGCCCTGACACAGACAAGTAGCTCGTTCCCCAGTGGTGCAGGGCCGAGATGAAAGGCTGCGGCTGGGCTGTGGCGTGTGCCGAGTTCCCGGTGTTGCTAATGGAAGCTGACAGTCTACATCCCGCTCCATCTGCTCCCAATTTATACCTCGAGATTTATTGTCTCTGGAAAAGGTGAAATAAAGACTTGTAGAACAGAATTAGTGGTTCTGAAAGCTGTAGGGGAGGTGTAGCATGTCTCTCCTGTACTTTCAAAGATATAAAGAGGAAGAAAGGCATTTTTAAATCAAAGCAAAGCTCCCTCATGAGGTCTGCCTGGGATGGACTGTAACCTGTCCCTCAGGGTGTGTAGCTGTCATTTGGTCCATGCTTGGCTTCAGCAACATGGGGAGTTCCAGCTCTCTTGTGTTTTTACAGCCTGAACTTGAGGATTTAATTCATTTACAGCCATAAGGGACTTTACAGCACAAAGTCTCCTGGCCAGACCCAGAAGCCCAGATATTCTGGGGAAGACGCCATGGCTCTCGTTTCTTTGCCAGTTCTTCTCCCAGAAAGGGCTGAGCCTTGCAGGTACAGAGTGATGTAACATCATAAAGGTCCTATATGTCAGTAAGACCCACTGCCCATGTTTGGGGTGGAAGGAAAACCTTGCAGTGGTTTCTGTCAGGAGACAGCAGTGCTTGGAGTCTGGCTCCTGTAACTCTGAAGCAGAGTCCAGCCCACTGTGGACTTTCTTTTTGTCAAGGAAAAGTCAATGGGACCTCAGCGACAGGGTGGGCCCCTTGGGAAGCAAAGCAGCTGCAGCCAGGAAGGGTGGAAGCAGCAGAGGCTGCTTCAGGAGCTGCTCGTGGAATTTGAGGGAAGAGTGGAGGGACTGAAAGTTTGCCATAAGGCTTTGATGCTCTTGGCAGGTTTATACATCTGCAGGTCACCTAGTGCTGGTTCAGCTGGGGACTTGCAGCTGTGGCAGTCACAGAGTAGAGGAAGAAGCTCTTTGGTGGGCTTGGAGGAGTTGTGCCAAACTGCTCCAAATTCTGCTTTTCCGGTGGTGCAGAGGGAGGGAAGGGCACCATTAATCACTGAGGACAATGGCCATAACAAATGAAGCATGAGTTGGGGTGTGAAGGGAACGGATGACATGAGAAAGGTTATTGTGGAAATTCCCATGAATCTCACCTCCATTTTACCTCCTTGTCTGTGTGGTTGTGCTTGAAAGTTTGATTTGTTGTGCCTTTATAATAGAAGAAACAACCTAAAAATAAAAATCTATCAAAGCCAAAAAGAGAGAGGAAAAAAGAAGAAAATGTTGGAGTAGCCATTGTGTTTTTCTCTAAAAATCTAAGAAATCGAAAAGGTGGCGTCTGAGTGTAGGTATTTGCAAGTAAAAGCTGTTGGTTTTTTGCAACATTTTGGGGTAGTGCAAAGACAAAAAATTGAGGATATGGGTATGACAATCATTAGTTGCAGAGAATGAAGCTGAGAAGTGTCATGTTTGCTGCTAATGTGCCTGGAAGTTAATTTTCTCACTGCCATCTGAAACACCTTAAGGGCATCTCCTCTCAATGCAGGACTTGGGCATGTGGAAAAAAAACGATCTCAGTAAAATTACTAATCTGCAACTGCTGAATGACCAGGGAGGAAAAAATATTCACAAAGGAGGACAAGTGTTTATCAAAATTTCTGATTTGTAGGAGATGTCAGAAATTTACTGTTTCTATTAGAGCTGTGTGTATTCAGCTCTGCTGAGCTGCTTGTATTGAGTTTAATGTGTTTATACTATTTATTAGCCATTATTAAATGACACACTTTAAAGTTTATCTATTCTGCTGTGGGAAGTGAGCAAAGTTTCTATAAATAAAATGTTAACATTTTTATTGGCAGAACAGCTTTAAACTTTTTTTCCTCCTAGAAACCCAAGTCTTAAATGTGCAGCTCTGTTTTTAAAACCTTGGGACAAAAATCTGCATTAAAAACATAAAGCCTCTTGAATGGCCCTGATCACAACTGATTGATAGCTTTTCCAAACGTGGTGGCATTCCATGTGAGACAGATGCGTTTAGTATTCTTCTTGTAAAAAAATCTAGACTGTCTGACTTTGTTTTGCAAATAGAAATAAAAAGTTTGTTATTCTTAGCCATGTACTGTTAGTAACATGGAAAACACCTTCAAATTTTTTTGTTAAACTGAGAGATGTGCTACAGGACACACTTTCTTATCGTTAAAGAGGTTTTAAAGAAGTGATGATTTTGGAATGTAACTAAGACAATGCTGATAGTTTATTTTCATATTCTTCTTGTGGATGACCAAGATCATCCATTGGCTCATATCCATCAGTAACATAGGAAGTAAGGAGAGTGCTGGGCTTCTCCAGACCAGGCAGCCAGGTTTTTTCTGGAGCATCCCAGCTGGGCAGCTCTTGACCTAATAAGCACTACTCGGGTCTTTTGAGCTGTGAATTACAGAATCTGGGAACCTCGGGGTGATAAAGGCTGAAATCACTTTCCGTTGGCGTCAGGGGAGATCTGAATCAGTCCTGTAGTGAGAGCAAAACAGGAAATCACCGATTCAAAAAGCCAGATTTGTTGAGTAATGACTGAAATTTAGCCACTGGTCATTTCACTGTGTTCTGTATCAACAGGAATGGTTAAAAGCCTCCTGGTGCAGTTTTTAGATAAACATCATTAGAGAATGGTAGGAGAAGGTGTGAGGAATGTAGCTCAAGTGGCAGCATCACCCTTTTATTTCGGGTTATGGTGGAAGGCTCTCTTTATTTTTCTTCTCTTATTGGGGTTCTATGATTTGCAAGAAAAGAGAAGAGGGAGGACACACCTCATTCACAGATGGGGAGGTTTTGACATGAGCAAATATTCATTAAGGACCACATAATGAAAATGCCTTAATTTTCTTTTGTACCATAGTTCTTCTATGCAGATGTGCTCTGGGGTTTTCCCAGATGTGGGAAAACGGCAGATGTGCTCTGGGGTTTTCCCCCTCCCACGCTCTCTTTTGTAGATCATTTTCAACACGTGTTCCAGGTAACCTCTGTGACAGATGCTGTACCTGCAAGATTTCCAGCAGTTTGTGTGTCAGGTGTGCTGGAGCCCAGTGTTTGCTTCCCCCTGGAGAGCCCAATACTGGCACAGAGCTGATGTCTGGGTTTCCTTTGGCTCCTGTTTTGGCCATCCAAAGTATTACAGGTGTCCTTTGGAACTTGCAGACAGTAAATGTCTGCCCTGCGTAGGCTTAGATTAGATGTTTTAGGAGAAAATTTGTGACCATGAGGGTGGTGAGGCCCTGGCACAGGTTGCCCAGAGAAGCTGTGGCTGCCCCATCCCTGGAAGGGTTCAAGGCCAGGCTGGATGGGGCTCTGAGCAACCTGGGATGGTGGAAGGTGTCCCTGCCCATGGCAGAGGGTTGGAACTAGATAATTTTTAAGGTCTCTTCCAGACTAAACTGATGCCTGAGATGGCCACCTAAAATCCAGAGACTAGACAGGAGTATAGGGAATAAAGATAGGTATTTATTTGAAGGGCCTTGGAAGGTCCACCCTGGGCAGTCCAGAGGCTGCTCCCAAGATGGATGGTGGGTCACAAGTTCTTCACACTTTTATAAGTTTGGTTCATTTGCATATCAGAGTTAATTCTCCCATTAAAACTTGAGTTAATGATGTAATTTTCCCCAAGTTTGCCCCCCTTCTAAGATTTTGGTTTACACATTTTGGGCCTAGGACAATCTGGGTGTCCTTGGACTGCAAACTTAGAGAGGCTTGTTATGTCTAACCAGCATGAGAGAACAGCAGCTAACAGGCCACACGAAACTCCTGAGTTACACACTAGGCAGTACAGGATTTGAAAAATAGAAAAGTTAAAACCTAAGGCACCATTACCATTCTATGGTTCTCTATATATGCAGCATCTAATTTGAAGACAAACTTTCCAAAAACGTAAAAGGCTGAGTCCTTTAGGAATTTTCACCATCTCACAATAGCACTGGTAAAATAGTAATGAAAAAGCCATGAGAGGTGTTATCTGGCTGGTGTTATGGCTGATTTCTCTGGTATTTTTGGCACGTGTGTTCATTAGCGTTTGAATGGTTAGAAGATTGTGAAACATTATCAAATAAATAAGGCTAGACAAGCTGGATTGGTGCAGCTGCTGTGGGAGCCCGCTGAGCTCACAGCGAATTTGTGATGTCTCTGTACTGAAGTGGCACAGTCAGGCTCTGGCTGATGTGCTGCAGGAAACCTCAGTGGCTCAGGGCCCCACTGATGGCAGAGCAGGTGGAAAGGCTGCTGCAGGTCAGTCTGTCCTGAGAGCAAAAATTCATCTTCACCTCTGTCTTCAGGCCCTGGGGTGTGCCTCGAGTGTGGTGCCTCAAACCTCTCCTCTACCCAGTGCCCTGTTGACCTCCAATGGAGCAGACATCTGTGGCGAGTTAGTGACACATCCATAGCCTGTTTCATTGGAGAACATCTGGCAGAGCCATTGCCTGCCTCTTCAGCATATACTGCCTCTTTATCTTCACTTCCTCTCTGTTGTGTTTACCCCTCTGCCATTCTGATGGCGTTCAGCGCTCGCTTTGCAGTGCCGGGAGTGGTCAGAAGCGAGGCTGGATGGCGGAGGAGCAGCATTCCCTGAAGTCTTTGGTCAGATGTCACAGGAACCTGCGGGAGGGAGAAGCAGATGTTTGCATCTGCGTGGAGCTGGAGAGGGAGGCTGTCCTCCTGCAGAGGACACTCAGTTTCCAAGTTTGGCAACAAGTGGTTTGTCTGTTGTTATTAAAGTTAGAAAGGGCAGAAGGACAATCCACAGGCTGCCCTGTTTTCTTTTGCTGGGAAACAAGAAGTATTGCATAGGAAGACGTAAAATTACAGGCTGTAGGAAATAAGTACAAATGGCTGTTGAAGTGAAGAGATAAAGCTAAAGCTGAATCCTTTATTTCTCCAGCCTGCAGGTCACGCCACTGCCCTTTGTGTTATCTGTGCGGGCAAATGATAATGTGGTAGCTAATGAAGTAACAAATTTCTGTCCAGATTTTTAAATACCATCCTGCAGTATTAATGTGAGCTGCCCTGTGAAATGCAATCTGTGTCATAATCCTGCTGACAGCTGTTTGCCTCAGCCCTGGATTCACTGCTCATCTGGTGACTGCTGATTGCCCTCCCCGCTCTGGCATGTCTCTGTTTCCATGGAACTGCTTTGCATGTGGAAGCAGTGCTGGAGTGTGTGCCTGGTGCATTTTACTGTCTTAATTGTTCTCATCTGGGAAAGAGGTATCAGCTCAACTGGCTCAATGAAGTTTGTCAGAAATGAAGTATGAATCAGTGATTGCAGCTATCCAGAAGTCTGATGCGGGGGGCTGAAGACTTTGCTGCAGCATCTCTATAAAAAGTGGAAAGTGGTTTTGTCTTACTGTGAGCTTTGTTTTGCTCTTTCCTACAGTTTGAGGATTAAGCTGTAAGTTTAAGGTAATATCTTCAAGAATCTTGATGACTTAGAAGAGTAAATTCCAGTTGTAAAAGTGAATTTTTTCCTGCCAGTGGTTCAGAGTGTTGTCTCTGGTGCTTTGATGAGAACAGCTGCTGTGCTGGTGGGCACAGATGATAGAAGGGGATTAAAACTTCCTAGAGAAGTATTTGCCATGGATGCTTTGTGGCTTATAAGTGGACCCCAGGTAAAGCGGGACAACTGCCTGAATACTTATGAGTCATGTTAATTGTCTTGTGACAATTTTACCTGGCAAACCTCAGTGTGGTGTCAAAGAGCACCACCACAAAGATTTGATCTCTGTTACTGCACCACTGTCATGCAGGAGATGTTTCCACTTCAGCTGCATTTTAAGAAAGTAAGGCACAGAGTAAGGAGGCAGAACGTATCCCTTGACTTTGACACCGGTAGGTAGGATTATTTTACAGGTGTCTTGGTTTGAAAGACTGCCAAGGAAGGCGGGAACCTCCCTTGGAATAAAAAAAGTTACCCCCTTCCCTCCAGATTATTATAACTCTGAAATTAAGGGGCTTTCAGGCAAAGATGTGGGAAAAGGAATAACAGTTCTTTACTAATATATATATAACAAGGCAAACAAACAACAAGAACCATGGCAGCAACAACAAGCAGAACAGAACCCCAGTGCCAGCCGTCTCTCGGCTCTCAGGCCCTTTCCCCGTCGGTGCAGTCCCGCTCACAGCCGGCAGGGGGCGCTGGTGGCTCCCAGCCGGGCAGGGCGGGTGCGATGGTTCCCCCGTGCCTGCAGGGGGCGCTGTGGGGCGAGCTCAGCCGCGTCCCCCTCACGGGGTGATGGCGGGCGGGCTGGATGGCGAAATGGGCTGCGGCAGGAGCCTCGGAGCGGCGGCCGCAGTAAGGAGGAAGTAGGACAGGGCTGGGCTCCGGCGGTGGTAGTCAGTTCTCCCTGCAGTAAGCAAAAGCTCGACTGTTCTCTTCCAACACTGACAGCAAGAGGAGCCGTGCCCAGCCCCTCACCACCCGGCCAAAATCTCGCGGGATCTCTGCCCTTCCAAAGAGAAAACTCCACAGATAAGAGAGTGGCCAGCTGGCACCGTTCCCCCACCTTGGCCATTTCTTCTGTATCTCTTCAGTACTGGTCGTTACTGTCTCGTAGCTACAGATGGGACAAAATTTCATGAGAGAAAGAAACAAAAGGAAAAGTCCTAACCCCCAACAACAGGCTTCTTGAAATTAGGCAGCATTTTATATCCTTCAAGCACAGCTACCACTGATTCCAAGTATACTGGCCCTGCAGCAAATCAGTCTTAGGGGTTCCTGCCTTGCATCCTCTCCCTTTCTCCTGAAATGGGGAATGCATTGGCAGCCTTTTGGGCAAGGGTCAAAATTCTCCTCACTGCAAAGATTCTGGGGTGTTTTTGGCACCCGGACTGCAGGGCTCAGATGTGCTGAAACCCCACGTCTCAATCCCTGTGCCCCTGAGGGTCTCCATGCCATGGTAGGTTGAGCCCATGAATGATGGGATGAATGCTCACCTTTCGTAAACACTGGAGGGCTAATGTACGTCTCTGCTGCTCAGGGGACTGGGTACAAGCCAGAATAGAAATGGATTTTGAGCATGTGCCCATCGTGCTGCCCAGCCAGCTCACCAAGGTTGCACAAGGGTTGTGGGAGTCACTGAGCTTGGGACCAACCTCTGCATACTGGACTGGAATAGCTTGGTTACCCAGACCTAGCCAGAGGGGCTGCCTGGCTGCTCCAAGAAGCTCTGGAGAAAAAGGACCGCGGAGGGCAAAACTGGGATTTTTGACCATAGGACCCTTGCTTGTCTTCCTGCATTTCCCAGCGTCATTTTCCTGTTTTCTTTGAATTCCCTGAATAAATGAAGCACAGATCAGCAGCCTCTGTCAATTGCACATCCCCTGGGTCGAGGGGGTCTTTCTTGGGACAGACTGGTTGGCAACTCCACCAGTGCAGCCTGTGCCTCTTGGGTGACACAGACACACAGAGCTGTGCTTCCCCAAGATTTATAGGGATTGGTCAGGAAGTCTTCAGCATCGACGTAAGAGTTTGTAGTTACCCTCCCTCCCCCCTCCCCCCCCAAAAAAGGGCATTTTTAGAGAAACCTGTAAGTAGTGTGCTCTTCTCTAATCAAAAGTACTAATTCTGCATTAAAAATGTATTAACACAAGAAAAAGGCATTTGAAATGCCTTGTTCTCCTTGTGAGATCACCCTATAGATATGGTCCACTTAATTGCTGTGCTTAATTGAGACAGCCACTTTTACTGGGACATCTCCCAGGGAGCCATTGTAGCCTAATGATTATCAATGCCAATGCTTGTTGCCTAATCAGGTCAGTGCCATAAATCCCTCGTAACAAGAATACGTTCGGTGAGTATCAAGTGATTAAACAGTGTTTAAACAGGTGTTAAGTAAGTGTGGGAGGCCGTGTTTAAACACAGGGAAAACCAAAATAAAGTGGAAAGCAATAGGTGCGAATCTCAAAAATAGTAAATGCTATTTTTGTCCTTTCTTTTCATTTAGTGCAGAGCTTTCTCTGATCAGTCTCAAATCTCACTTGGAATTTTTCATCCTTTGTAATGGGATGAAGAGTCCTGTGAATGAAAGCTGGCCAGAGACTTGGGGAAACAGCACTAACTCTGATTAGGTTTGCCACTCATGCGGGGCTTCCCAGAGATCCTTAACTACTCTAGGAATTTCTGTACATATTCTGGGATTGATTTCTTTTTTGGGGGGGTGGTGGGGAGGTGGAGTGTTTTTTTTAATGATAGCTGATACAACATGGCTATATAATAGAGTGATAGAGATGCTGCTGGGACAGCTGAATCCTTCTGTTGCTATTGATTTAACAGTCTTAGGATAACGTAGAAAGCCAGTAGTGTGTGTGAACTGCCAGAATGCTTGTGGTGCCCGTGTTCTGCTGCTGTCCTGAATACAAATGGCAATTGTCCACCTTTGTCCCCCTCCCTGGCCAGAAAAGCACCTCCTTTTCCTATGGCACAACTTAGCCTGCAGTGGGAAGGTTTGCTGTGTCAGGATTCTGCTGTGCAAGCTGTGCTCTTCTCCATTTTTGATCTGATTATGTACCCTACTGATTTATAACAAAACCAGTCCCTATTGATTTATAACAAAATCCAGTTATGACATATTTGATGAGCATGCAGTGCTGAATTAAATTTGGGAGAGAAGCTTAATCAGCTTTCTCTATAAAGATCCAGAGGTGTGGGCATTTTCTAACAGAAAACTGCTATTCAGTACCTGATAGAAATTTTATGGCATCAAAGTGAAGCCTTTGGAGTGTGGGGAGCTTGCTGGGAGCCTGGAGGCTGAGTCCATCCCACTGGTGCTGTGTGAAATCCATACAAGTGCCCTGTGCATCCAAAACAGCTGCTCACAGCTGCCTTTTCCTCATCTTGGTTTTCTAAGAAACAGGTCTCTTTTCTGAGCATTTCCATGGCCTTGATTGCTCTAACATTTTGTTTGCAGACTTCTAGGTTTTCACAGCTGTTTTCCTAGCAACCGTGTGCTTGTGAGAGGAGTCATTTCATGTTCGTTCACTTGCAGTGCAGGGAGAATCTTTGGAACCATTGCTGCAGGTTGAAAGGCAACTCTTTTGTTATTATTTTTATTTTGACGTGAGGTTAGATCCCAGTGCAAAAGAGCTGTAGTGCAAGGAAGTACCCACTGTTCTCTTGATGCACTTCCTATTTCTTAATCAGCAACTGCAGCTCTGCTCCTTTAGTGAAAGTTTATTTTACCTTTGAGTCTGGTTTTGTTTTCTGCTTGGCCTTCAATAATGTAGAAAATCAGAAAACGTTCGTCTTTTACCCCAGAACAAGTTTTATGCATTGAATCGCTCCACTGCACTAGAATAACCTTTTTTAAATTCACAAAAAATGTCATTTGAAATTTGATGTAAGGTTTGGCAAACTTTTTAAAATTACACTCTAGCTCCTACTGATATTTATAAAAATAAACAGCAAGAACAACACCCTTCCATCCTCATGCCATACACTCATTTAATGGATCATTAGGAGCTTGAAATACAAATAGCCCTGTATTTTGTTACGCAGCAAGCTCAATGTCCAAAGATATTTGGAACTCACAGGAAGCACGGCTGGCATTACAGCAGCTACTTGATTTTGCAGTGCTTCTCCAGCTTTGCATACACAGCCACCAGATGCAAAGGGACAGGTTGTGATAAATCTTTAATTAGAGCCATATTTAATATTGCAGAACTAAAAACTTCCATAGGAATGGTAGAGTTGTTACTGGCACATATTTACAGTATCAAGGTATGTTCCCGAACTGGGTGAATTTCCATTCTGGCACAAAATTGAAATCTCTGTTGTTTAAAGTGTTCTAGTAAAGTACTGAGATACACAGCTTCTTTTGAATTTTTTTTCCAAGTTCTGCATTATTTTTTTCACTTGTTGATAAAGTTCTAAACAAGCATAGAATTTAGCCCTTATTCTGGAAAAACAAACAGGCAGACTCATAAATGACAAAGTAAAGTCTGGAATAGAAGAAAATGGAATTATTATCATTTGCATCGTGTTCAAGTGAGTCTGAAACATAGTGGAAGTTAGTGGTCTCGTGATGGGCCTGCCAGGGGTTTAGCAAGGACAGAAAATGATTGTCAGCCTGAGTCTTAGTCTCGTGCTGGAGGTAACAACCCAGCCTTCCTTTCTCACTGGAGGCCAGTGGTAGTTAAGGTGTGAGTGTTCCAGGAGAGCTCCTGGCCCTGCATCCAGCCCAGCTGCGGAGGTACAGAAGGGAAGGCCATCACAACTCACCTCTGGTGTCTCAGGCTCCTTGCCAGGCTTTCCAGGAGCACTCTTTCCTCTCCCTCTTTCCCCTCCACGGCAGACCCCACTAAGGTGGGCATCCTTCGCTTTCCTCTTGCTTTGTGCCATCCTTTGCTTTCCTCTGTTTGTGCCAGAGCCCGCCATGCCTCAGGCTCCCCAGGAGCACAGGAAGGAAACTTGAAGAACTTGGCACTGATTACAGGCAGTTCTGTGTTTTCCTGTTCTCATTTCATTCCCAGCACAGTGGTTCCTCCTCTCCTTCTGCTGTGCCCCAGGTCTTGACCTGCAGAAAGTCATTCCCGGTCTGCTCCAGTGCAGTGCAGTCATTCTTTACGCATCAAAATCCTCCTTTCCCTGTTCGCTCCTGCAGTGCTGGTATACATCAGGACTAGGCTGGGTTAGACCTGTCACATCCATTCATTATGAGGTGACCACTGAGGGACCGTGTGATGGGAGAGATGAGGATGTGGGAAAGACGGCACAAACCTCCCTGAACTCTGCTGCTACTTGCACAAGCCACAAAATAACCTCTTGAAATATGCAGAAAGGTCAGTGAGATAATGGAAGGATTCTGCTACCTGAGCACCAGAGGCTGTGCTCTATTAAAAAAGGAGATACGGAGGGATGGGCGTGCAGCTCGCCTTGGCTCCCCTCCAGAGTCAGAGCACACGTGAAGTGGAGAAGGCGAGAGCTGTGCCAGCAGCTGGGAGAATAATGACTGAGGATGTGAAACTGGGAGCAGTACGGCTGTGAAGGAGCTAACAGGGGATGTTAGCAGGGTGGATATTTGGACATACCTGAAAGATGAGATTGAGTCAGCAAACTCAGGCAGAGTAATGGCAGAAATATAAATTAACATCAGATTCTTCTTAATAGAAGTTAGAGTAGCTCACTGCCACATGTCCAATTCTTTGTAAAATTTGGCTACTTCCTTTCTTGCCCAAACGGGAACTAACTGAGCCCTTTTTGAAATTTTGGTCCCAATGATGAGTTGAATACTTTTGAAGTAGTGGATGGGATCAAAGTGCTGTAATTTATTCTGAGTCTGAACTCTTTCCTTGGCTGCAGCCATCCTTTGGGGCATGGCTGACTTGCTTTATTCTCCCCCATCCTGCTGGTCCCCTCCCTTTCTGTATTAAAGGCTGTTTTGGTTTGTAACTTATTTTAAGGGCTGGTTTGGGCGGTTATTTGGTTCCCATCTCAGAGGATTGATGTTCAGTTAATCCAGATACCAAACACTATTTTTTTCTTGGCCTTTCCTCTTTGTTTTGTTTTGGTTTTTTTTTCCTGCGTGAGGAATCCAAGAGGTCTGATCACACTGGTCCCCCACAGCAACATTCTGTTTCTAGAGCAGGAGAGAGGTGATTGAAGACAAAACCCAAATAAACCAAAGCAAGAACTAATCCTCTGCCCCCAAACCGTGCAGATTTTCAGAGTTGTATGTCTTGGGACCGTGTAGATAAGAGAGGAAGGGCACTTTTTATTAAAGGAAGGAAATCAGCTGTTTGGATGACTAAAATAATGCCAAAGAAAGCAGATGAAAGGGTAAACAGAAGAAAGAAAGAATAGGTGCCATTGACATGGAGGAGTAACAAATCCTGGGAATAGGAGGCTGGAGGTGCTTGGTGGAAACAAACAGAATGAGAGGAAAATGGAGAAAAGATAATTCTCCCTTCCCTTAAGCTTGATGGACCTTCCAGTCTGTCAGCTGCCTTTCAGAAAATCCAGAAGGATTTTGGCACCCAAATTTAGGGCTTCATTTTCAGCATTACTTCCCCTGGTGTGCCACGTTTGCCCCCATGGCAGCTTCCCCGAATGGCTCAGCAGCAGTGGCTGGACATGAAGCAACTTCAGGCCAAGTCCTGTCCTCATGGAGACCTACATCTCCCCCCAGCCCCGGCTCCTGTTCATGTCAGATGAGGCAAGAGAAGGTAGGATTTACAAGCTGTAGCTATTAGTGGGTCCCACCAGCTCCAAAATCAACATTTTCGGATGACCTCATTCTGCCAATGGGGGACACGCCTTAGGAAAATCATCTTAAAATTAGACCTGACGTGTTTTGAAAGTAGCTGGTCAGGATCTTGTTGAATTTGTGCATTTGAAGACTGGTCTGAGCAGGTTACAGGTTCATGGGCATCTACTCACAGTGCAGATACTCAGTAGTGTTTATTGAAACCAGTGTTCTTTATAGACTCAGTGTTCCGAGCTGTGTGTATTTATGTACCAGGCTTTTGTCTGTAGCTCCTTGGATGTATTTTGACATTGTTCTGTGCCACTGACAATGTGGAGACCTGTGTTTGCTTTGTTCTCAGTTGGTGCTTCCTGGTCAACAGAAATAAAAAGCTGGTTGTGGTAACAGCTGACAAGGTAAACTCTGTGGTACAGGGCCAGCACGCTGCGTATTCTTCTGACCTGAAAGGTGTGCTCAATCAAATGCTGTCTTCAGCTTCCTCAGTTCAATTCCTTCGTTTTCTTTTTTCAGTGAGTTGTTGACTTGCACTTATGAGTTTAATTGCCTTTGACAGAGCAGTTGCAGCTCTCTTTTCTTGCCAAGTTGGCTTTTTGCATGTGCTTTGTAAACCGGAAGCTGAGCAGCCCAGCTGGAGATGGAGTGAATTCCACAGGAGTGTCTGTGTCACAGGAGGGGAGGCTCGAAGCAGAACACAGCCGAAGCCTGGTCTTCCTGCTGGCAATGCCGTGTTTGGAGGGAATGTGGAAAGGTGTGGGAGAAGANNNNGAGAAGAGGATTGGGGGGGGGGGGGGGGGGAGAGAAAACAGGTCTCTGGGTTAGAGGTGAGAATTGAGAGGAGCAGGAAGACTCACTGCTGGAGCTGGTCGCCAGAATCCACTTCCATAAGGTGCAGATTCATCTTCCCTGTGTTTCAGTCTGGAGTAGGGAAGGTCTGAATAGTGTTCGATATAACTCTGTTCTTCCTGCACTGGAAACAAATTCCCTTTGTTGGGGTAAACAGCAAATACAAATCAGTTGTCTCTTTGGTGCATGCTTAATGCTCTGCCTTCCAGAGAGCCTTTCCATACTTATGGAAGCAGGTATAACTTATTCTTAGGCATGGAAAGCCAGAATTGGGAGGCTGATGTCACCATCTCTGCAGTTCTTTCTCTGTTCAGTTACCTGCTTTTTCAGATCTGTTTCCAACCTGTCTGTCTCCAGATACTTCTTCCTAAAATAATTCTTTGTGAAGTGACAGGCCCACAGGGACCTGAAAAAGAAAGTAAGCTGAGGATGACTGAAGGTGCTGATGAAAGGCAATCAGCTGGAGAGAGCAAAGCATCAGATGTGATCTCTCTGGCATGTGCCTAATTATCCTGTGCCTTCAGGCATGCAGCTGGGCAAGAGACGGGAAGTTCACTGAGCAAGTTCACTTCATTTCCCTGTGCTGCTTTTCACACATAGGGGAAAAAAGTGAAAGAAAATGTTTCTTAGGATAAGCAACCGGACTATAAGAGGCGATGTAGAAAGGAAAGAGGCTTGACTGGTGTAGTGAAGCATATAATGAGGTAATTAGAACTGTGAAGAGTTGACAAAGCACTAGACCAAGATGAATTGCATCCCCCAAGTGCTCAGGAGATGGGCAAGGAACTAGAGCAGCCTCCCCGAATGAACTTCCACAAGTAACCCTCATTACTGTTTTTGTCCTCTTGAAGCGTAGAGCTTCTGCAGGGCTGGAGGGGGGTTGGCATTATGCACACAGTTTACAAGGGAAACAAGAAGGAGTAAAAATAATATAGATGGCTTTGCTAACAGTGAGGAAAACCAGGGAGGGGGAGGACATTGCTTCAAGTTGGTGGAAAGATTTATTTGCTGGGAGTTATAGGGCTGCTGTTGAAGTAGCTATAAAGTCAACATTTAAGTAAAAAATATTTTCATTCCCATTCTATATCCAATTGGCAGCAATTAAATGAGCATCCCTGTAATTCGTGTCCTTGTGAGGAGGGTCTGTCCTGCAACGTGTTTATGTTGGACCCTGCCAAAGACAGCACTGATCCAAATAATAACCACCCTATCCATCCTTGCAGCTTTTCCCGATGTGCTTTTGGTCTGATGCAGCGCTCCCTTCCTCCCATCACCTTGCCCTTATTTCATCTAAAAACGAGAAAAGCTGTAAAACAAACCAGTTAAGATTTATCTGCGGGGATGCTGCCACTTGCTGCCCTTAAGTGAGGGTAACGAGAACACAGGAGTCCCTTGCTGTAGCCAGAATCCCATTTTGTATACCTGTTAAAATACATCATTTGCAGAACGTGTGCGGAGGAAAGCACTGTTTCCTTTGTTTTTCCTTCCTGTAAATGAGTGCCTGAAACTAATCAAGTGTTTCTGCTTGGAAAAAGAGGCAGTTTCTTTAGCTTTTCTTTTTAAATACTGTATTTTACTGTCCTTACATTGATAAAATGAATAGGGCTTTCTGTGACACCGGAAGGCTGCACTGCCCTGGAGTTCTCTGCACATATCCCATGCATGCACATGAGTTCTGTCAGTACCTGCAAGGTTTTTTCGGATTTTATGTGTCTAATTTAATTTGAAGATAACCCTGAAAAAAGTAGAGTAGTGGAAATATGTAGCTATTTCCCACTGACATAAGGCATTTCCGTATGAAAATGCCCTCACTAGTTGCGTATTCTTTTCTTCTGACCTGATTTGATTAATTTTTGGTGTGCTAAAATTGTCCTAGGACTCCTCTGAACGCAGCAGATACTTCTGTGAGGCAGAACTAGCAGAGAGTTTTGCATTCGGGTGTTACAAAAGTTGATTCAGGTTCATTAAGATGAATGGAAAGCCTGCCATTGATTTCAGTGGAGTTGAATCAGGCTCATATCCTCAATCTAATGAAAAACATTATCCACATGACTCTCATTAACTCTGCAAAACAGACAGCGAGATATGACTCCAGATTTCTTCTGAGACGTATGACAATGATGATGATGATTATCCTGTACAACAGACAGAACCTTGTGTTTAGAAGAGAACCACTGCCGGAATTTTGTCCCTATTGCACCTGCTTTGTGCTCAGGCTTTTTTCAAGTGGTGAAGATGATCTTTGGGGTGGCTGCTCTGGAGCACCCTGTGAAAATACAGATGTGGCTTTTGGGGAGTCAGCGCATCTCGCTGGCTGTGCCGGCGTTGTGGTAAAAGGCAGATGAATCACCTGTCAGAATTTATTTTTAAGGTTTTCTTATCAGAAGAGTGACCAATGTGTGCACTTTTGGGAAAGCTAATGCAATACTTCATTGTGATGTTTGGTTGGCAGTAGGAAATCTCATTTCCTTGCACTTTTTTTTAACCTTGAAAACTAATTTACAAATTGTAGCTCGCAACAGGAGGGCAAAATGCCAAGGCATAATCGACTGACACAAAAGAAATTAAGTTTGGGCAGGCGGTATAAGAACCTGATCCTGTTGAAATCAGTGGTGCAATTCCTGTTGTTATTATTTTTACCTTTGGTTTCACTGATTCCTTCAGGTGTTCATAGATCCTCTGAAGCATGAACCTCATCATATTTGGTGTTTTGTTAGATGTCCCAATTTCTATAGTTCCATCATGACATGACAGATTTTTTGGCTTGTTTTGAGAAAGGAATTTTCTTGCTCTTGTAGGTGAAAAGAAAATTTTTAAGTACTGTTAAAAATGGATCAAGAGCACGTAACAAAGAAGCTTAAATGCATGATTTAAAGAATCTTATAACACATAAGCTTGTTTCAGTTTTCGTTGTTGTTTTGGATCACTGGGCACAACTATAAAATACAAGGTGTCAAGTACATGATGTCATGTATGCACATGCCCTGAATGTGTATTTTTTGGTGATGTGGAGAATACCCAAGACAGCATTATTTTTTCCAGGTAATCTAAATGATATTTTGGAAAATTTAGGTGTGACTTGCCAACTTTAAATACTGAACTACAATTCAAACAACATTTAATATCTTTTGAAGATGGCAGAATCTGTCAATGCTGTAGGTCTGCAAAAGCTTCACTGGTTATTTTTTTGTTGTTGATGGATCTCTTAAGTATCACAGCAACTCTCCATTTATTTCTGCGAAGGGAGGAGATGTATGGGCTGCTTGTCCCTGTTTGTTATTTTGAAGTGGTTGCCAAATGTTCTCTTTAAAGGTGGTACAATTTAAGGAATTTTATGCTTGTTTGGTTTTTTAATGTTTATTTCCTCTGGGGATATTGTTTGTTTGGCTTTGGGTCTTCTAGTGTGTGTGTGAGGAGGAGTGGGTCTGGAGGAGTGGAGGGGGGCTTGTTTATTTTTCTATTTTACTGCAAAAAGAAATAACTTCCTCTTCTCCCTCGTGGCTAAACAAACCATCAAAGTCTAGGAGGAGTTGAAGCTGATGGTCCTTGACATGCACCGTTGGTTTAAACAAACCAAAAGTATGTTTCCATATGTATTTTTAAACACGTGTGATTTAAAATTATCCACCAAATAATTTTGGCTTGCCTGGTTGTGGGAGGACAAACATGGTTTCCTTTTTTCTTAGATTCCAAGTACAGGCATGTGCTGTTTCTTGCTGTAGGTTACTGAAGACACATTTTATGAGTCAATACATGTCACTTCTGTATGATAGCAACTGGACGGAAATGAGCTTCGTTAGAGAGGCAGAAAGGAGAAAACAGGGTTAATTTTCTTCTTGTAGAAAGTGTTTAGTCAGCATTAAAAGCAAAAGTCTCAATATCTTTATTTTTAAATAAAGTCTGCTTTTGCCTTGTCCGACCTGTTTTCCACGTGAATGTTCTGAAATCAGCTTCATTTTCTTCTTGCTCCAAATTCCCCCCAAAGTAGAAACCATGGGAGAAGGCAGGTTTGGGAGATTGTCTTCCAACAGCTTTGTCTTTGTCTCTTCTCCCACGTGCTGGTTGGTCACAAGCTGTGCTTCCTACACCTTACTGTGTAATCGTGACATTTGAATAAACCCCAGACACTTCATTATGGTCAGAGCAACCATGTGGAGCCTGAAATCACAGCATGCTGGGGGTTGCACGAGGCAGGAGATGTTATTTGCAGGAAGGGTCGTTTGTGAAGTCCTACCTTGCACAGATGACTCCAGCCCAGGCTTCGGGCAGCCAAAATTGCTGGCAGAGAACTTCACTGTGATGTATGGAGTGATGATGTGATGGCTGCTGGCAAATTTGTTTGGCTACTGCAGCAATGTCTCCACCTGCACTTGGATGGCCAAGCTTCCAGGCATAATCCAGTCCTGTGAAATGTGTGAATTTTGCACAACCTTCCCTTAAACCCTGCAGGCAGCAGCTGGATCCAGCAGCCAGTGCTGTGTGGGGACAGAGGATGAGTGAGCAGGAATAGCTCAGGGAAGAGGAGTTCCCATGCTAGCGAGTCAGGCTGATGCTACAGGCAGCACTGAGAAGTGTGCGTTTGTCTTCTTACTGTCCCCTTGTGTTGTCGAGGTGGCTTTTACAAGAGGTCATAAGGTCATTTTGTAAATGCACAAAAAGCTTGGAATACACAAGCAGTGGCTTGGCAGGGTTAGGAGATGGCGAGCCTGAGGAGGGGATGCCAAGACAGAGAAGTCTTGGGAGGAATGAGAGGAAAGGACAGAGGAGAGTAAATCAAATATGAGCAGTTTTGCCGGTGGCAGTACGGGCAGCATCTCAGGGATGCTGTTAGTCAGGAGGCAGAGTTGGCAGGGCTACTGGAGCTGGATAGGGAATTTAGTCTTTTTGACCCGTAGCATTTTCTCACTATCCAGCCTTTCTGCAACAAGCCCAGAAGTATTTTACCTTTTCTTGATGGCTTTTTTTTAAAACAACTACTTCTTATCTGCAGACAGCAAAAATTAAATGAAAGGAAATGGTGGGATCTGTTGGCTCAGCATGCCAACAAGAGCCTGCTCAAATGCTTGTCTCCCTAGATTGTGAGAACTTTTAATTTCTCCCATTGGAGTGGGAACTGAGCTCATCAGGTTATGTCACCTGTGGAGGCGGGTGGAGGGGCTAGTGGGTGCTCTCAGGCGAGCTCAAAGCAGAACTGGCAGCCTGTAGGTGTGCAGCCGCTTCTTTCCCAGCCTGGAGTAGGTGTCTTGCAGCCTGGGTTAGTGGGGACATCAGCCTGGTTCTGCCGTGGCTGCGGGAGCTGCTCAGACATGGCGCCAGGGAGATGTGTGTGAACAGAGCAGAACAATTCCTTCCATCACTTGTTCAGCTTAGGGGAAGCAGAAGTGGCACAGGGTTTGTTGAGCGATCCCTGCACTAGGCCATTCCTGTGCTTGCTGAGGGACGATTTTTTCTTCTAGTTTTCTTTCCTATAATCCCTTCATGAACAGTGCATGAGCTACTAAACTCTGCTGCCACTTGATTATGTATCGGTGGTCAAGTTATTTGTGTTGGTGTGTCAGTCTGCTCAAACAAGGATTGCAAAAACTGGGCAATACCTGATCCTTCATCTTTTGTAGAGATGTGCAGAGGAAAACGTTGACAGGATTTAGAAGTTATCTTTTGCTTTTTGTTAGAGTTGCATTTCAGAACAGAATGCACACTGTTGTGCACTATATTTAGTACTCAGCCAAATTATATTGCTGAAGCTTTTTCTGGCCTGCCATTGTTCATTTACACTAATTTGGCTGGCTTAGAAAGAGATGTTGGAAGCACAGCTTTGCCAAAGCCCCTCTGTCCTCCAAGAGTCCTAACAAGATAGGTAATTCAGACAAGCTCATGTCTCAGAGGAAGCATTCTTGGCTGCCTTCCTCCATTAGCACTGCTAGTGCTTATACCATTTATTCCAGGGGGAATTGAGCAATTCCCACAATTGGTGCATTTGCAAATTCCAGCCCGAAGCTTCCTCTTATCTCTCACTAGAAGATGCTCAGAAAAAGGAGCATGAAAGCAAGGGAGGGGCATCAAGATGTGGTTACTAGCAAAGAGCCCTGAAAGCCAGTACAGACAGAGTGTATTTTATGTCATATTTGATACTGAAACTCCTGTGGCTCCCCCTGCCTCTCCTTTCCACCTTTCCATAGAAAATATCTTGGCTGTCCCAGGAGCAGAAGAGAGAAGCTCAGATGTAGCTGGATACTAAACTGGTACCTGCCTGATCTGCCCTCAGCTATTCAGAGGGAAAGCTCTGGCCATTAGACGATTTTGTCACATGACAAATTTAATCAGCTTACAGTAAATTTATCAGCCTTTTGAAATACCACATCAAAAATTTGTCAGCTGAAAGAAACTCCATAATCTGCTCAGATGAACTGAATCAAGCTGAGTTTAACTTTTGAACTGTAACTTTTGGAGGCAGCAGGTCCATGCTTACACCAGGTCCTGTTGTTATAAACGAGTCCGGATATCAGAAAAAAATCAATCCGCGTTTATTAATCTGCAGCTGGGAACAGGGGATAGTGGGCAGTCCACCATCCCGCTCGACAAAACAGACAGAAAGTAATCCAACAACAGCTCTCGACCACACAAAGCTCACCCCTCTCACTACAACAACCACCCAAAAAGCACCCCCCTCGCCATGAGGCGCCCTTTTTAAAACCCCTGGTCCCATCTCCCAAAAGTCTCAGTCCCCAATATCCGCTTCGTGTTCGTCGTCTCTCTTCTCCGAGGCTTCATGTGATATGTAGTTCTGTTATGGCACCTACCGGGTCCGTGCCTTGATGCTGTGTCTTCTTTCAATCAGCTGTTAGTCCCTCCTGTGGTTCCATGAGATGCATTGTCATCTTGTGAGGCAGCAGCCAAACCTGTACATTGCTTAGACATACTCAAACATTTTATTAGTTAACGTACTTTACATTAAATCCAGTTCTTCAATGTTTATAACGCTGTCCCCCAGCCCCGTCACCCTGGTGTGGAACACGGGATTTTTGTTTAAAGCATGGGTGTAGGGGACTCCAGTTGTGTTGTGGGTTTTGTCCTAAGCAGGACCTGTGTTGTGGGGTGGTAGAAGTGGGGTTTTGCAGTGCAGGTCCAGGCAGCTGCTGGTCACTACAGATCAGGAAAACAAAGGGTGTAGAATTACTGAAGGAAATGTGACCAAAGAAGGGGTTTAATAGAGGTTTTTTAGTGCTAGCTTACCGTATATGTTCTGCTTAGAGGGATGCATTGCAGAGTGCTGTTAGGAATGTAATTTCATACTGGTATTATTTTCCTCCTGTATCTTCCATCTGCATCACTTACTAAATGCGTTTTGAATAATTATATGGCAAAGTCCTATCTGGACTTGACAATTATACAGATACTGCAGCGGAAACACACACACAAAAGCATAATTGTAAATAATGGATATTGACAGGATCTGCCAAAAGTTGCAATAAAAAAGCCTTGCCTTAGGTCAATTGTTCCTGGCATATGGATGAAAAAAGGAATCCAGCAGTGTGTGTTATAACATGAGTGGCTGTACATCAACATTTGCCAGCCAGGCTTTTTTTTTTCTCCTTGTTTTTTGGCTTCTCACGGAGCTCATATCTATCACAAAGGTAGATACAAGCTTTTGAAAACATTCTGCACTTCTGCACTGCTTACTTGTATTGGGATTTTTGGTTTGTTTTTTTTTTCATAATGAAGAGTGAGGTAATAGATATAATCAAGCTGACACTTGCTGTTCATCCTTCTCCTGAAAACCAGAGCTTTGTTGTGACTGTTGTTGATCAGGACTTGCGTAACCCAGAAGGTTACACCTGATAGGAAGGAGCCCTCCACGATGGATCTGTGGAGTTCTGTTGGGCGGGGACACTTTGCCCTTCGCATCCGTAAGTCCGTGCGGCCCCACAGCCATGACGGCTGCATCCCAAAGACCTGACTGCTCTCAGCTGCTTGCTGGGGCTGAATGACACTATGGAATCAGAAGTTTTCTAATGAGGAGCTATCCTGTCATTTCAGCTGGGAATTGGCGTTCAGCTTCTGCTCAGACTCTTGATGTAGTCAAAGGAGAACAAAACTCGGTGGAGTCTCACTGCCTGTGCAGCCTGGGCTGTGGATTAAGGCTATCATGAGCTACAGGAGGTTTTGCAATTGTTTATGCCAGTCCTCGGAGAACAAGTGTGAAATTAAGATCGTGGTCTGATTTATATATGTAATTTCTGTGATGTGCTCCTGTGATGCTGCAGAGCCAATTATAGCTAACTATAAATATGCCATTGGGAATCTTTTAAACACTTATTTTAGCGCTTTTGAGGAAGCCAGTACTAAGTTTAATAGACTGTGGTGAATTATTGACCGAACAAATTATAACCATGGACTAGAGTATGGTATTGACATTAGAGATTGTACTGTCATCTTTAGGAGTCATTACAGGATTTAATTCGGGGCATGCTGAACTTTGAGATTTACACTGAGTGGGATATTGACTCCATAATGTGAGAGACATATGTTAACCTGCCTGCGTAGCAGACCATTGTTAACATGTCTTCCATAAAAGCCATAGAAATGACATAATAAATTCAAATCAAATTTTTTCCCCTATCTCTTTATGCTCAGGGAGCTGTAAATGCAGATGTAGGAAGGTCTGTGGTGAGTGGCAGTTAGTGCCATAGAAATACATCCATTTTCCTATCAAGTATCAGAAACAAGTTTTGTTGTTTTTTTTTTCTTTTTAAATAACCTAAAGTGTTCTGGAAACTAACTTTGGGATTGAAAGAGGAGAGAAACAGGGACTTGCTCCATGCACGTCTAAAGGGAGAAGTGATGATTCTGCACAGGGCACATTTTATTACCGAGTGGGGGTTGGTTCCTGGACTTGTAAAGCAGCAAAAGGCACGGGATGTGTTTGTTTCCCCGTGCTCTGAAGCTTCCCAAAGGCTCGTGGCACTGCGGGGAGTCCCAGCAGGAATGAACCATGGAGCCAAGTGCAGGCACTCGGCGTGTGCAGCCAGCAGCAGCGGCACTTCCCTTCTTCCACACGGCAGGGTTTTGTATGGGATAGCTTGGGAGGAATCCCTGTGTCCGGTCTCGAAGGGAAACCCGTTCTGCGGCAGCTGCCAGAGGCACAAACACACTACGACAGTCCTGAGCAGCATTTCTGTATTCCAGGGAAACTCTAGGAGGGTTTATGTAGCCAAAGTAAATGTTGGCTCTCTGGCTACTTCCAAAGTTTCCTTTATAAAGCCATTTGGGAAACAATTTTTCCTGTTTCTTCACAGTGTCTGGTGTTTAGTTTGCCTTGGATTTCGATGGAGCAAAAACCCCCTTGGAAACCAAATCAATCAGGCAGTAGTGGGCGTTGAGATCTGTTCCCTACATTGCTGATGTCTTTCCTTGGGATTTATTGCTGGGGGGAAAGACAGTGTGCAGATTCCTGTCCCTATGTGGCAAGGGCAGGAAAAACAAATGTCTCCAATATTTCTGAAGTGAACAGAGTCGATATGCCCAGCCTGCTTCTTTAATTATGAATTTTGGAGGGGGGGAGACAATGTGCCATCAATGGAATAGTAATAGTACGTTATTTAGGCTTCTGCCTGATAATGGACCATTCAAGCTCTTCTGAGAATCAGAGGTGAGCAATTATTTATGAGATGATCAAATGTAGATTCTATATCTGGGGCAATAAAAGTCGAGATCGGTTGATGTATTTGGGGAAGGTTGGATGTGCTGCTCAAATATTGATAGGATCTTCCTGAAGCACAAATGAGTCTGTTAAACTCGTAACAAAAGTTATACAAAATAGTGGAAAAAGTATTAAAATACCATTCCTACTGGTGCTCTCCCAATGCCTGAATGATCTGTATTCCCCCTTCAGGGCCGTAATGACAGGGACACGCACGATTGTGGCTGCTGAGGAGTTCTCCCATCTTGGGCACGTACTTGTTCAAGAAATTAATCTCGTGTTTAATCTATTTTGAGACTGTATCTTTATTTGTTTTGCTGCTGCAATAATTGGCTAAGGTTTGTTTATCCATAAGGGTGATTTCAAGTTTAATATAAAACCCCAGCTCCTTCATCTTTTTAATTGGTCACGTTATTCTGTTCTCCTTTAATTGAAGTGGTAAACAATCCTTTTGAAAGGCTGAGGCTGCTGAGAGAGACTAAGCCTCTGCCAGCCTAAATAAAAACTTATTTTAAAAAACAGATACCCACAGTTAGCATTTGAGAGGCCTTTCTGTATAGGAAAAGGTAAATTTAGATCTGGAATGTCTGTAAAGCCAGATTTTCAGAGAAATTAAAGCTGTTTCTGCAATTTTTTTATGAATGGAAAGTTGTATTTGATTTAGGAAACAAAGTGGGAATGCCATTACATTATCATATATCCACGGTCCCAGAGCTGTTGATGCACAGATTAGTGTCTTGAATCAGGTTTAGAAGATCCTGGAGCTAATAATCCAGACTGAAAAAGAAGTGTAAAATATTACATCATGTGTCTGAGTGGGGATTTTCTTTGTTACAGAAGAGGCAAGTTTTATAACAAGAATATATGTAAAGGTGCAGAAGAAGGAGGGTCCCATCTCCCTGTGTTCATTTGCCTGTTCTTGAGGGAATTGCCCAGTTTCTACCAGTTTTGGTTTTGCCCATTATTAAGTAAAACATGTTTGTTGTGGTTATTCTGACCCTTCTGTGAGATGGTTTGTGAATTTTCATATAAAACATCCTGCAAAAAATAGGGGAAGGTGGTGAAATGTGACTTAAAATTAGAGTTTGCTTTCCTGGGGAAGGACAATGAGAATTTGAGAGTTTGGTTTAACTGGATAAATATTTCTCACGGGGTACACAGGCCAGGAGATACGTGCCTAAGGACTGGTATGTCTCTCTACACATCCCAGTCTATGTTTAATCCTGTAATTCTCATACAGGACCTTGGACTCACAAATAGTAGTAGAAAAAAAAAATCACCAAATATAGCCCTAAATATCACAGTTGTCATTATAAGGCCGCAAGAGTTGACCACAAAACACTACAGACATGACCTTCTAGGAAGTTCCTGTTTATTTTGCTCTCTCCCCCACCACGTGTCTCTTACGAGGCTTCGCTGTCACCCAGGTTCTAAGTTTGAGTGTCTTGTGTCATCACCCGTCCTGTCCTGACTTACAGCCAGCCTGGCTGCGTGTTGCGCCAGGGATCTTTGACAAGCTCCAGTTAAATTCTTATCAGTAAAATCCTGATACGATCTGTCCATGGACTGAAATCACCGTCAGTGATGCTCCTGACCCCAGCACGTACCCAAATGCTGTTCTCCTTGTTTTCCTAAATAGGTTTGTTTTCGCATTGTTGGTTTTCAAACCACCATTTTTCTTGGGGGGAAAAAAAATTAAAATGTTGTTTTTCTCATTTTCCTGTTTACTTTCCATAACTAGAAAAGTCTCTTTGAAGATGCTGACAAAAATAGCTGTTTCTCAATCCACATAATTACAGAAAAAGCATTCGTTTTTCTAAGTGTGTGAGCCTTTTTTCCCCTCAACTACCATGCTTTTTACTCAATAATAGCACTTTCTGGTGTTATTTTGGAAGCAGCCTAGTCTGCTTTGAAAGACATGCTAAATCCTACCCTTGATTCCTAACAATAATTTCATTACACGTGAAATTTTATTTAGAAAGAAACGAGACACTTGTTAAGACATCACTTAGGCTGCAAGCTTAACCACTTAGATGTTATGAAATGCTAGCCTAAACATTTAATTTCCCTTATGCATTTTGAGAATAACAGTATGCATACATATTCTGGGGTTTTACATTCATTAAAGAGATGTTTCAGTAGTTTGTCCACACTTGGCTGTGTTTTCACCGATGTGATAGCGACAACTTTACTGACTGTTGAAATCCAAAGGTATTTTTCCAAGCAGGAAGGCATTAGATCTTCCCACATACAAGAGGTGGTTGGTATTTTAAAGCATGCATGAAACATACTCCAAAGCATTTTGATTCCCATTCATCTCCTTCGCTAGGATGTGCCTTTCTTCAAAAATTGCACCTTCATTTGAGGAAATGGGTGAAATCACCTTGGCTGCTACACTAAGAATAATAACAACCAACCCAGCCCAGCCCAGGCAATCATCCAGCAGGATTATTTCATGCTGAGTGGTTCAAGTTTAGAAAAGAAATGCAGAGCTGACATCCAGGTCATGTAAGAGAGAGCGCTAGAAAGGCGAAATGATTTTTGTGATAATATGAGATGCAAATAGATTCACACCAGCGTGTCTGGGTGTTAAATGCCCTTTAGGCTTGCAGGTTGGTTGTGCCATGAAAAATGCCCTTGAGGTTTGTAAAAATTGTGCATCATAGAGGCTTGGGGCACCTGCAAAGTATTTAGGTCCTCTCCTTTTGCATTTCTCTGCCAGGATTGAGTCCTTCAGTACTTTCTTCAAGTCGTCTTTCAGTCACCTTCGAGAACACAGACTTCCTATTGCAAAGTCAAGAAGTCTTGGCGTGCTGCTGCTGGGGGAAAGGTACTTGGAATAATTATGCTCCAGAGAACAGAACTGAGAACATTTCTGGGGGAGAAAACAGCAACTGCAGTCAAACGAGCTGCTAAATAAGGAAACATCATTAGACAACAGGGCTAACCTTGGGTTTGCTGCCTTGCTGCTTTTTAGTTCCACATAGTAGGAGAAAAGATAAACAGGAAGGAGCCAGAATGCCCTGATAGGAGAGAAAAATACCTTCTTGTGTCTGTGCTGCCAACAAGATGCAGTTAGCAAAAAAATCCCCACCTTGTAACAGCCCAAAGTGTTGGGTTCAGGCAATGAATAAAATGCAAAGTTCGGAGTGTGCTGAGTGTAGTGCTGAACACAGCCAACTATTGGCACACTTCAGGTGTCAGCTGAAGTGAGTCCCTGTTAAGGAAAGTGTGTTCTTCGGTTTGATGAAAGATAAGAAGACTTAATCATCCATCTTTACAGTTTTTTTGCTGAATTACAGCTTGGTTCTGTTTTGTGGATGTGCCTTTGATGCTCAGAGCAGCTGGCTGCAGGAGAGAGTAGGTGGTAATTGAGGCTTGAGTGTGGTGTAGGGCAAAATATTTTGGGAAACATGGTTTGGCAAGAATTCAAGGTCTTCCAACAAGTTGCCATTGACTTCATCTCTGTTGCGTTTGCAGAATGACCCGTATTTCCTCATTCAGTGTAAATTCCAATTTCAGGCACAGCTGCCAAGACTAAAAAAATCTGAGGCATGCGCATGCAAATACTTCAATAAAAATAATTTTTCAGCTCTATCTAGAGATTTATAAAATAATGGTGAAGAATATTATGCATTCAGATTAATAGCAGATGAATGTAAATTAAATCTGTAGAGATTCACCAACTGATTCTGATCTGGGGATTTTTTTTTTTTTTTGGGCTTTGATTTTTAAGATGTACTTATCCATAAACCCTGGGAGCATGCAAAAATAATAATGATTACAGCTTGTAAAGAATAAATTAGCAAGAAATTCTTACTCCCCTCTAATTAATTCCCTAATAAACACTGAACAAATAACTGTTTTAGACTCACTTATATTTACAAGGTAAGCAGCAAATGGAGCTAAAAAGGGAAATTAAAGTGTGGCAGCAACAGGTGAAGTAAAGGGGGCTGTGGGAGGATGGAGCGAGAGTTTGTCTGTGGCACACCACAAGGAGAACATGGAAAATTGCTGCCAAGTTCCTGCACTAGGGACTGTGCACATTTGAAGAAGCAAAATATGATTTCCCTCACAACAAACCAGTGCTTCCTTGCAGCTCTGTTGTGTCCTCACTTGCATGTTTCTCATCTCTTTGGTGTGTGTGGACATCTTCAGCTGATGCTGTTTGTGTGCTTCATCCTCCCTGAGAGCAGCAAACAGTTGAGGATCTGGCTGGGAAAAGCTTTTCCCTCTGCATGTTCATATAAATAGCCTGGAAGTATAAATCTCCTTTAAAATTTTTGGAGTATCAACACCTGCCAGACAGGTCACTTAAAATTAGTATTGAATGAATTGCTCTCTGAACTATCCAGTGGTAATTTTGTAAAGCTGCGGAGTGGTTGGAGTAGTGAGAACTCAAAAATTTAGCTGTAAATAAATACAATTCCTTTAGATCACTACTGCAGAAAAACATTTTCTGTGCTCCATGTTTATGGACATTGTGTAGTGCGTGTATTATTTTAGCATGCAGAAACACACCAACTCCTTTTTTAAAAGGGATTTTTGCTTTCAATATCTGAAGAAAAATAGTCCTAATTTTGCCCACACTTATTAGAATCCATATAACTCAGTTCTTATTTCTTTCAAGATTGAATAGCCCCTCTTCCTCTCAGCTGATTCATGTATTTATAGACAATAATCATCCCCCTCTTAGCTGTTTGGTGGAAGCTGAGCTCTCTGAGTCTCCTCTAACAACAGGCTACTCTGGGTTCTGTGATTGCTTCTGGAACCTTCTCTGTAGCTCCTTCAGGTTAAATTTACCTCTGAATACTGGTGACCAGAGTTTGGGATGATTACTTACCAGTTCTGGCTCATGTCATTAATCAAAGTTCAGGCAGAGAAGATCTTCAAAGCTTCCTGTGCCAAGGAAAAAAAAATTATCAGCTTAGGTATGATCTGGCTTTGTTGTTTTACCTTCATATGATTAATACTCTTTTCATCATCTTATCCAAAGCTTTGCCTATCCAACTAATGTGCCTGCAGCTGCTGGGGTTACTTCTCCTCTCTTTTCCTAAATGGTAGATATTTGAGGGTTTTTTCCAGTCTCCAGGTTTTGCAGGTTTTCAGCTGTTGTTGTTAGTGCTCAAGTATCATGTTATAGCTGGAGTCTCCAGTTGGAACTGTGCCTGGACTGTGGATTTTCCAGTTAAGTAACACATGCCAGGGCTGCAGCTAGAGGAGTTGGCAGGGATATATACATTCTGCTTCCATACAGTTTTTAGTTGATTCTCTTTATGCATCCATGGAAGCGGCAGGCGTGTAAGTAGGGCATGGATTGCTGTCTTTGTGCCTTAACATTAAAATTCCCTGTGTTATGTGGGGAGCAGAGCAACTCCAAGGTCCTAATCTCCCAATTGTCTTAAACTTAGATGCAAAAAAAAAAAGTATTTATTGTTTTAATATAGACAAGCTAAAGCTCTGTGCTATTGACATGAATGTGCGATACCCAAAACCCCGCAACAAAACCCATCTAGTCAGAAGGAAAACTATTCCAGAGCGGTGGAGTTCTGCCAAAAACACCCTCACCTGCTTAAGTAGTTTCTAAAGTCATACAGCCAGAGCCATTAACGTGTTGATATTTGTTTGGATGCCTCCAACTTACGCTGTGTGCATAAAAAAGGGACTTTTCTAAAAGTTTAAAAGAATCTCATTCAGTCTTAGATAAACCTTTTGCTGATCGACAGATTTTGCTGCAGAGGAGCTGCACTGCCAGATGTGGTAGATGCAGGGGTTGTACAGTGGTTTTCCGAGTGGGATGAAAGCCTCTGCTCCAGCTGTTCACTGTTTGGGGCACTCTGTTGAAAATAACACATTTTACTTGCTTCAAAGGAAAAACCATAATAATGCTCTGTGTAGTCTGTGATCCCCTGGCAGTGCGAAATAATGGCATGAGAACATCACCCAGATACGATATGGCCCTTCTTGGGCAGGCATTTAATCATCATAATCATACATGTTTATGAGTTGTGATTTGAAAGGAGACGTTTCTTAATAGAAATATTGCTTTTTTTGTTGTTTTTTAATATGCTGCTTAAAACTTCAATTCACTGTACTCTTCCTTGTGACGCCAAAGCTACAAATTGCCAGGTTATTCTCAGTTATGTGAATAAAAATCAGTCAAGTACCATTATGAAGGCTGCCTACAAGGTGCTTTTGTATTTTCTTCTGGAGCAGGTCCTCCCCCAGCTCTTTTCATTTTTGAATATGGCTGCACTTCATGAATTCTCCTTTTCCTCCTGTTCTTCCCCACTTGTGTGAGTGGGATGAGCAGCAGTGCGGGAGCAATTTTAGCAGAACCAAACCAGTTCCAACCAGGTATGTTCAAGGTGTTCCTGTCCATAGAGTTCCCACTGCCAGCTGCAACAAATCCAAGCTGCTTGGATGAGAAGCTTCTGGGTTTGAGTGTTCTTGTGTTGGAGCCTTTTCTGGAAAGGGAGAGCACTGGCAAAGGGAACAGTGGGATAAGGAGACACCATGTTAATGGGTGTGGGATTAGGATAGGGAAGTATTTCTTGCGCTTTGTTTGTCTCTGGGAGATCACAAACGCATTGCTTTTTCATCCACTGATTCTCTTGTGTATTTAGACTGTAAGATTAAGGATTGTGGCTTGGTTTTTTGAGCATGTACTGACACTGACTAACAGAGGAAGTAATTATTTTTGCATACCAAGCTGAGCTTATACCCTGTCAAGCATTGGTGACTTTGGACTAGAACCTGTAGCATGGCTGAAGTCTTACCTGGTATGGAAATTTTTCCAGTGCATCACCTGGGATGATGGCTGATCATAGCACACAGAGTCTTCCCTGTGTCCTTTGCCTGTTTGTGATGGTCAATTTGCTGGGATGAAGGCAGGCAGCAAATCTTTACTGTGTTCTTCTGCTTCTTGTTTCTTTGCACTAAGATTTGTACAGTTAAATCTCTGTACCAGTTTCTAGACTGCTCAGCCACAGCATCTGTAAATCCAAGTAAATGAAATTTTCCTTTAATGAAGCAGCAAAGAACTCTATGCATAGCTGCAGAAGAATTGTTTCGCTTTCATTATTAAAAGGGCACTTAGCATGAAAATTCCCTCTCATTTTTTTCCTAATAGCTCAATGTTTTATGCTTTACATAAACTGCAGATCATTTTCCCTCTACCAGAAAAATGTTGCTGTTCTTACAACTCCAGGGATACATTGAGAGATTCTTGTGTTATTAAGATAGCCAAAATTTTTCAGACTGGGGCTAGATTTTCCATAGGAATGCTTCTTGTAAGGCCCTTGCAGGAGGGATGTCATGCAGCTTTGCTTGCAGGTTCTTCTTGAAGTGCCAGGAAGTCTTGCAAGGTGTTTGGAGCTCATTCCCAGAGCAGCTGAATCAAATCATAAATGCTGGTTCTTGCCTTGCCAAGGTCCTTCAACTCTTCTGGAATTAAGAATTAGTGACCACTCAGTGAATTTCAAATTTACAGGTAATACATTTTGGAGAGTAAGAAATCATTCTGTTCTTATTCTGTACAAGTGATTTTTTGGAAAAATTTCCATTCTCTGTGGTATCAAGCCCCATGGTTCTGCCAGCTGTTCAGAAATGCTAGTCCAGACCTAGGGAGCTTTGACTCTGTGGTCATAGTGGAGTTTAAACCCATCCCTTCTTGTTTTCCAAGTTGTGTAAGAGGAGCACATCTCTGTTCTTTCTCCCTTCTCCGTCACGCCCCACCTCAGGGGATGTCCCTTGTCACCCTCAGGGGATGTCCCTTGTCACTGCGCGTAATGGAGCAAATGGCAGCTCTGCCTCACCAACCCCATGGGGAGCTGTAGTGCTGCTGCTGACAAACAGTCCCCGCTTCTGGACCCTTCTCTCTGGGGGTTTGGAAATTCCCTTGACTGTGTGGTGAGACGTGCCCAGCCTCGTGCTCGAAATGGGCCTGATGCGGATGAGTCTGCGGTGATTTTCTGCCAGTGCTCATTGGCCAGAAAGGAAAAGCTTGAAAATAAGTGATTTTTGAATGAAGCTGTGGAGGCAGCAGAGTGTTCTCTGTCTCTCCTGCTCCTCAGGAACAGCTGTGCCTCTCACCCAAATTTTCATTTCATGTGCCAGGGTGGTGGATTTGTTTTGGGCTTTGAGTTTTCTAATCGATGTTTAGAACGCAGAGAATTCAGACGCCACTTTAACCAAGTTAAAATTTTGTGTGTTTAATTGACCCTTGAGAAGTAGATGGCTACTCCAGGAATAAGAGCTTAACCCGAGCCTTTGTTCCATCCTTTGAGTGCCTTGCTTTCGCTTTATCCATCACCTGCAAGGAGCTAAAAGGAGGTCTGGTTGCTTTGGGCAGGTTGGCAAGTTCAGCATTTTTTAAAAAATTTTTAATTTTTCTCCTTTGAGAAGGATGGGTAGGAAGGTAACAAAATACTTTGAACTTGTGAAGGAGAACTGTGCAGCAAAAGACTGCTGCTGTCGAGGAGAGTTCTCCTGTTGATTTGAGGTGTACGTGCTGCTCTGCTGCTGTCTTGTTGACACGGCCCATAATTTTGATGCCTGATAATTGAATTGTGTGCTGCCAGGAGGAAGCATGGAGACAGCTTCTTCAGGGACTGTCTCTCCCTAGTGGGATGCAGCTTATGAATTATATAATGGGACTTTTGGGGAAGCACAGCACTACCTTAGCACAGCTCCAGTTACAGTCGTTGACAACCTTGCTGTTCCTGCTTGTAGCCGTCGGTGTAGGTTTCTGTCACATCAGTCTCACCAGTCCTCCACGGTTTTCCTTTGGGATGAGGAGACAAATTGCTGTATTTCATTCATCTTAGTCTTAATGATAATAAGGAAAAATAGATATGTTCCTAACAGGGGAATGATACATGACATCCCCTAGCTGTGCAAGCACGCTTTTGGAACTGGCACTAAATACTCACTTTCACATGGAGAATTTCACCTGAGTGTGGCTGATGGATCACTGTCAAAATCCCTGAAACCTGAGTGAGGCGTATTCCATAAATGGCTGTAAATGGATGAGTTTCTGTATGTGTTTACTCTGAACCTATAGGGCCTAAGGTGGTTCTTTAGCACAGCTTGCAATTTCTTCATAACTTGTAAATTCTTCCCAGAAAGGTTGATGAGATTGGAGTGGGCTGCCCAGGGAAATGGTGGAGCCACCATCCCTGGAGGTGCTTAAGGAAAGACTGGACATAGCACTTGGTGCCGTGGTGGTATTTGGTCAAAGGCTGGACTCGGTGATCTAAGAAGTCTTTCCCAACCTAAATGATTCTGTGATTCTGTAATTGTTCTTAGTGAGATTCAAATATTGATCTTAATATTTTCTTTCTAACATGGTTAGGACAGCAGTCATGTGGTTTTATTTAAAACAACGTTTTTTAAAATGCTGAATAAAAATAAGTATAGCACAGAACTGCATATGTTTTTTCTTCCAGAGATATTCAGTACTTTCGTGTTCAGAAATGATAAAATAGAGTCTTTCTATATTAAAATACCATTTAATTTTGATTAACTATTCCCAAGAGAGAATGTTGTTTGAGTCTCTGTTGGGAGGTTTTTTCAGCAAATTGGCCTTATCCCTTTGAAAACTTTGACCAGATGTTGCCATCCAGTAGCACTAAATGGTGCTTGTTTAGAAAACTGGCTTCGTCTTCCAGAGTTTATTTTGCTAGCACTGTATTGGACAAAATTTGAAGGCAGTCTTACGTCTTCTAGTAGACTGACTGGCAATATTTAGAAGAACTAGAGAAGCTCTCAGGCACACAATTTCTTCTTCAGATTTGAAACTGTGAAGCCACAGGTTTTCCAGCTAAGTGGAAAATGAGTTTACAGAGTTTCATTGGTTAGACCTTCTCCCTGTGCTCCTCCAGTGGCACTGGCTGAGAGCTGTGCCGTACATTGGGGAAAAAAGAACTTCCAGCCAGAAGGGACATGGAAACGGAGGTTGAACAGTTGAGGTCAGAGCTCCTCAGCCACAATGAGTGCTCGCAGAAGAGTGGAATTACTTTTGTTAGGGATGTCTAGAAAGCAGTTGGCTCTCTGGACTAACCCGTGCAGCTGTGGCAATGTACACCTGCTCTGGCTGGGTCTCCTTGACACAGTTTTGGGAGGTTCTGTAGGACAGCTGATCCTGCTCTCAGCCCGCTCTGCTGCCAATGGCTCTCCAGCAGAGCTCTTTAGTGGGATCCATGAGGATTCCTGCTTTGTAGCTGGGGTTGTGTCACAAGCACATTCCCAAGGCACCATGACTCAGTTGGCATCATTTTGGGCAGTTTAAAATAGAACTGAGCCAAGTCCTCAGCTGGCATAAATTGGTGTTATTATATTAAATTCATATGGGCCTAATTATAAGTGCTCCAGCAGACACCAAGGGTTGCACAATCTATTACTTTTGTGAGTGTGTGCTCACCCATAAAAGTGAGATTGCACAATGCAGCCCTCTCTGAATGCATCTCTGTCTCAGCTGCTAATTGAAAACAAACATGGTAGGATTAATAATTCACTGCTCTGGAATTTTTGTATTATAAATGATTGGAGGGATCTACCACTTGCATTAAGAGATGTTACTCTATTGCAGGATTAAGTCCCAGCAGCAATGACTGGAGGTCGCTAAACAGGGAATAGTTGGACTTGCAGAGGGTTTGGATTTTTTTCTTTCCCCCCCAGTTTCTATGGCTTTTGTACCTCCTGCAACACAGGGTGCATTTTCCAAGCCTGGGTGGAGGAAGTCGGTAACAAAACTCCTGCTGACTTAGCTGGAGGAGGGCTTGGGCTATTTTGCTGCACCGGAGATGGGGTATTTCTTTGGCCACTGCTCAAGTGTATTTTCCTTTTACAAAAATCGGCCTACGTTTTGCAATAGGGAAATAGGAAATTGTATTTCCTCTGACTTGCAAGGAAGTTGATCTCTGCCCTCTTAATTAGTTGTTTGAAAGATGAAAGCAAGTGCCTGGGGTGAGGGAATTCCAGGAGGTTTTTTTGAACCAAAGTACTAAGAAATGGCCCATTATGAATTCTGATTTATCCAAGCCCCACCAAATGCTGCCTACAGAGGCACTTCCATGGATGCAGGTCCTGCTCTCGTCTACTTATATTGAATTATGTTGTCAAATAGGGATATAAAGGATTCTAGGGATAGGATTACAAAGGCTGTGTTCTCTGTCAGAGAGGTAACAGGGCAGGAAGGCCATGAGGTGCATGTTCAGGGGTCAGCCTTTCCTACAGCCCTGGCAGCTGGGCTGAGCCAAGTAGCCCCACAAAATTCCACTTTTCCCTTATTCTTAGAGTTCCTTTGCCATTTCTTGGGTCCTCAAGTAGTTCAGGTCCTTGGGAGTGCTGATCATTGCCTTTTCCTTTTTTTGTGTCTCTTTTTAATGTGTGTTATTCCGCTTAAAAGAGTCTTTTTGTGTTTGTGTTATGGGACGTCTAGTTGCACTTTTGTAAGTGAAGAAATTACTAATTCTCTTCGTTGTTCTTCTATTTTTTTAAAATCCAAAATACCAGACAAATAAAAAAAAATGCTTTTGAAATTCGCTCTGTGTGGCTCAGCATCTCTGTGTAAGATCCATTTTTCTTCAGCATACTTAATTTCCCTGATGTGTTTGCTGTTAAAGTCTTTATTTTTAGTGCTTGTTAGTCCTTTTGGTTCTGGAAATCTGATTTTATGACATGGTCTGCATGTGCCTGGAGCTTCTGTGGAACATTTCACCATGGGCTTGAGACCACTTCGGGGTGTGGATATTGTTTGGTGTTGTAAATATAACTCCTGTTTCCCGCCTGAGTTCTTGCTCTGAGTGTGATAAACTCATGTGTAGCTTTGCCATATTCCACTGTTTTCATTCCTGCCGGGATCTTAGTGGCCACATTAACTCAAAAGGACACAAAGCCCTCCAGTGTGCTAATTGTTAATTGTTCTTATTTAAAGTTCCACCTGCACTGTCAGGAGAGTGCTTGTGTCCATACACCCTGTGTATTGGTGGAGTTTGGGTTATTTTCACCTTTTATCACCCCGCCAGTGCTTCTCTCTAATGAAACCCTTGTCCTCTTTCAGGCAAGTAAGGGCAAAAAATAACCATCTCAAAAGTGCAAGTTTCCCCTAAACAGGCTCCATGAAGAAGGGGAAAAGTGCTCATGGAGTTCAGCAAGTACTAGAAGAGAAGGGAACTGGGATTGCTGGGGGGGACAGAGGAGAACGTGATGAATGTACAGTGACATGAAAATTTGTTGGTAGAGTTTGTCTTAGTAGAAAACAAAGGTCTGCAAGAGCTGTGCAGGAATGGGTTCCTTAAAATGATAAAGTAATCAGGATCCCAAGCAACCCTTGGCAAAGTAACATGTCCATCAGTTCATTTTTTCCTTTCTCCTTGGAATTAAAAGAAAAGGAGTAGTGGCTTTGTCCAGCCCAAAGTTCTCCGCGCAGCATTTGCGGTTGCTACTCTGGAAGGCTGAAATGCTTGGAAGTGGTGTGCCTCTCCCTGCAGTGTGGTCACACTCCTGCTGAAGTATTTCAGACTGCTGTCGGCAGCCTGGAATCACACCGCTCCCATCTCCAGCATCCCTCCTCCTTACAACTCCTCAAATCAGGGGAAGGGGTTCCTTTATGTTACATGTGTGTAGGGAAGGGCAGGCATTTGAACAGAAGCTGCCATGATGTGCCAGCTTTATTCCAAGCATGGTGTGTGTTGCATAACCCCATAACTCAAGAGCAGCACATGAACTCTGAAATGCTTGTCAAAAAGTGCATGTATTTTACTGAGCAGCAGTCACTAAAATTGTTGAACCTTGTTATCAGTATAGATACAACACTTCTTGGGGTTTATGTGCACTTTCCAAAGTGTTCTGGCAAGAATAAAGCAGGTTTTGTATTGCAGAGGCAGGGTTTTCTGTTTGTAACACTGCCTTTTGTCACTCTGTGACGAGCATCAAAATGCTGAAATTGTGCTAAAAAGATTAAACCAAAAGCACAGCAGCTGCTATTTAGTGATGCAGGAAATCAGCTTGACTTTTATGGCTTCTATATAATCTATATATCCTGAGAGACCTGCACAGTATTGCTGTTGGGATTGGTTGGGTGCACCTGAGCTCTCCTTGAAGCTGATCTCAGTTTGGACAAACGAATGTGGGAAGTGGGACACTGATAACACAACAAGGCTTCTTGAATAATGTAATAATTACTTGTGTTGCAATTTTTCCTTCTAGGAGACTGAGCTGCTGGATATCAGCCTTGTCAAAGATGCCAGATGCGGAAAACATGCCAGAGCTCCCAAGGTAGGAATTCTTGCTGCATGCTTCCCTGCTACATTGATGACCTAGATAAAAAAGAATGGGAATTATATGCAAGAACTGAAAGGAAGGGAAAAAGTTCCCTTAGCTAAGAAGAAGTATTTTGCCTTTCCTTTGTTTAACACTGTTTCTGTTGAGAAGTGTTGGGATTGTGGAGCTGTTGTCATTGGATTCTGTGTGTAAAATCCTGCTGGAAGCTCTGCTGGCAGCACAGGAACAAAAATCCTGGTTTGTCAAGGTACGCTTGCACAAGTTCTTGGCTTCCCTGATGGCAAGGAGCTGATAGTTGTTTTGAGTCCATGTTGTATTTTGTGCTGGTGATTCTCCTCTTTCAGTGCCTCTTGAGGCCACAAAGAGGTTTTGGGGGTTTTCTTTAAACTGCAATCAGAGAGGTTGGGATATCAGCTCCCTTTGGGTTTGCCCTCGTGTATGGTGCACTCCTTTACAGTCTTTACAGACAGGAGGCTGTAGATGTAAGTTCTCTGTGGTGTTTCTGTTTGGGCAAAGACAGCACATGAGAGGAAAAACCAAAGCACTCAGCTCCGGAAGCAAGAGAGTGCCTCAGGGAATCCCAGGAGTGACAGGAAAAAATGAAATCTCCCCAGGGGGGCTGGAGAGTGTCGCCCCGCAGCTGCTTAGCCCTGGTTCAACAGACAAAAAGAATGTTTCTCCTCCTCTCATCTTGGGGGAGGAATATGCCTGGGTCTAGATGACCTCTCTTCCTTGCGGCCAGCCCTGGGCCCAGGCACAGCCCCAGGGGCTCCTCAGCCCCCTGAGGGCAGTTAGGAATGGAAAAGGTTGTTTTTCTGTGCCAAAAAGCAGTTGTAGTTATCTCTGAACAGACTATTCACATTTGGTTTTCAAAGCTCTCCATGTAGTGCTGGCAGCATTTTAAAGGCTGAGTTATAATTGAAATGCAGCAGAAGTACTTTATGACATCCACATTAATACCAAATGAGTTCACCATGATTAATGGTTCTATGATGAATAGCAATAAAGTATTAACAATGTCTAGAACATTATTTTAAAATGCTACCCGCTTTACAGAGGACATTCATGTTCTTCTAACAAAATGTTTTTAGCTAAAATTTATGCATAGCTATTGCCTTGGTGACTTTTATTTATTGGGTTACATAAAGGCTGGTTTTGTTACAGCACGTTACGGATTTGACAGCAGTGGCATTAACTGAAGGATAGGAGAAAATCCTGGCTCTCGGGGTGGTGAAATGCACCACCTGTGTGAATGAGTTTGCTTTTCGTCATTGATTTGTGTGTGGGCAGCAGGAAAACAGCACCTGGGTTGGCTGTTGATGGCATCTTGCAAATGGTGTGAAATAAAAGCCTGGGTTTGGGCCATTCGTGCCGGTTTTGCTTTGATCCGCGTTGTCGGGGGTGAGCAGGGGTGCGTTGGCTGCGGGTGAGCAGCGTTGCAGAGCCCTGTGCGTGTCACTTCCACAGAAGACCAGGCAGCTTTCGAAGGCTTGGCAGCAGCAGCCTGGGCTTGCACAGAGGTTTCCAGTAAAACCCCCGGGATTTTGGCTGAAGAGAGAGCACTGCCAATGGAGGACACTCAGCAAAGCTCTTCAGGGGCTCTTTTCCACAGCTCTGCTTCCAGGTGGGAGCACCCCTTGCTTTCACTGTAAACCAAGAGACTGAGGTGATTTTCTCTACATCACCCCGCCATCCCTCCTTCTGCCCATAGTTTTGCACAATTTTTATACTGCATTAGGGGACTTCTGCCGGTTTATGCAAATTTTTTAATCTACTTTCAGAATTCTCAGAGTAGATTTCACCCATGGGTTGTCAATACCAACTTAATTTAATGGGAATCTTTAAACCTCATTTGGTGTATTTCTGATCTACTGCTGCTTTTTGATAGAAATAAGTGTCTCTTTTAATAAGCCTTGACTTCTCCATTAAATAAAAAGGACTAATTCCTTTTTATTTTTATAGTAAGCTAAGTTTCAGTGTCATTAACTTCACCCACAGTACCCTACCAGAATGTGTGAGGTGTGCTGCTACACAAAGCCACCAGCAAGTAAAGATTTTAGAGGACTGTAGGCAGTCCTAGTTTCCAAAACTCAGTCTGTTCTCATGCTGCACTCAGTGCACTGCCATGAGTATTCTTCATTTCTGAAAAAGGACTGAGAAGCACAAAGAGTTTTACAGTTTCTCTTGTAGCCTTTTTGCTTGATGTTCAGTTTTCATAGTATTTTTCCATAAATCCAGTCCCATATATTTTGTGATTGCTCTTGCTTTTTTTTTGCATCTTCCTGGGTTTCTCATCCAGCTGGTCTGGTTGCTTTCTCCATACCCTCAATGTTTAGCCTCAGAAGTTCCCTTGAAGGCACAGAAGTGCAGCTCTCACCCTACAGTGCTCACATTAAGGTAGCACAAGGAATGAGCTGAAAACACACTTCTGGGTTCTGTAATGAATTTGTGGCTGCCCCTGAGCAGTGCTGTTGCCATGTGGGCAGGAACTTGGGTTTCTAATGGTGTAGAAGGGAGTTTTTAGTGGGTACCAAGGCACTTGATGCTTGGGAGATGAAAAGCAGTCTACTCAGATGACCCTGAGTTTCTGAGAAGCTCCAGTATCGCCTTCTTTTTGCACATTGTCAGGAATGGCTCCTTCTGTCTTCAGCTGCTATTTTCAGAAATGGTAACAGAGTTTTCCATCTCAATGCAATATACATGCAAAGGCTGATTCCTTGGTAGAAAGGCAAAATCTCAGGCAGCTCAGAGCACTACATGAGAAGAAAAATGAAAGTCATGTTCTGAAGGGAACAAGAAAAGACACATTAATTGTGTATGTTAGGAAAAAGTGCCTCCATTCAAAGCAAAATGAAATTGATAAAGAAGCAAAGGAATTTCAAAATGATTATCAGGACTTTCCCTTTTTAGTTGGCATTAGAATCAGGTAGGAAAGGGAGCAAGAGGAATTTTGAGAACAGGAGAAAATCATTAGTTGTGATGAAGCAATGATTTATTTCCCTTTATTTACACATTACCTGGTAACACCCGAGCTTAGTTTTTATGTGCAGACTAAGAGACGTCTTTTCCCTTGTAAAGTTCAGTGGCGAGGTCTGCAGAATAAAATAACACAAAATGTGCTTTGGTACAAGGAGCCATAGGAATCGCTGTGAATATTCACATGCCTTCTGGAAAGCATGGAAGTGCCACTCAAAAGAGTGGCCGTGCTCTTTAAAGGGAGCTGTAGCTAAAAATGTCAGGCACCAGTAAATACTGGGAAATGAGTGGTCAGGTGGTGAAAATTCAGCAGCTGCAAACATGCTCACAGAAGTGGGGAAGTCACACTTTTTACCATCTTGTATTTACTTTAACCAATAACAGTTTCTATGGAAACGAAAATCTTCAGCAACTATATAAGTGTTTTTACTAGCAAGAAGAAATATCAGGATGAGTTGACAGGGAGAAGGAAATAACCCCATGGTAAATGCTCATATTGAAAACTTTTGATGCATTTGATCAGTCTGTTTTCCCTCAGCATCCTGTTTTCCCTCATAAATCATTCAGCAGGAAATGAATTTCTTTAAATAACATATACTGTGAAACCTGTGGGAGATGAAATTATGAATGATAGAATCACTCCCATGCCAAGATATGTTTGGAGAGTAATCCCCAATTTTAAAAAATCTCGTGGCTCCCCCGCCCCAAATTTTCTCACTTTAACAAACAAGCTCTTCAGAGAAAAATAATTCAGATGTTTGAATGTCAGAAATTTGCCAAGACCCCAACTACTATTTTAGTATCAGCACCAGACTCTCTGCATTTAGTGGGATTTCTTGAAATGCTGAAGTAGAGTGAGACCTATCTGAGTTGTACTCCAAAAACTGGAAGTTTTGCTGGCTTCTAAGACATCTGTAGAGGAAAAGCAGCATTTCTTGAACTAGGTGGGCTCGGGAACTAAAAGGAAAACTAGCAAGGAAAGTCTGAATAATTTGTTAACTGAAAATCAGGTGATTTGGAGGGAAATGAGCACGTGCAAGTCTGTTTGAATTGTCAGAGCTCTCCGGACTGCAGTGTTTGCCTCTGCTGCTGCGCTCCATGGCACTGACTGAGAGTCAGCAGGACTGACAGTCTGTGCAGGGACGTTTATGTTGTGTTTGGTAACACCGTCTGTCTAACCTGATTAGACTGCCTGTGGGAAATGGCAGATTTATTGGGTTTTTTACTTCTTCTCCACTCAGGCCATTCCCTGGAAAAGCCAGCTGTGTCCATGGATGGCACAGGACAGCAACGCACCTGCAGCCCTTTGCAGCACCGACTTCTGTCGCTCTGCCTGTCTCAAACGCTGCTGTTGCTGTTATTTTTGTCTGCTGATATAACTGCACACTGCTTTCCCTTCAACAACCTTGATGCTAAATTAGAAAATGTAAATTATGCCTAAGCAATGTTCTATTTCTGCCAAAAAGAAGTAAAAACGGAATGTGCACGCAGCTCACCTTCTTCCCACTCACCTTGGGGATAACAGCGACAACCACAAACATCCGCCCCAAATGTGTTTGTTCTTTTACATAACTGCCTTTTTTTTTTTTTCCATAATAATGATTGAGTTGCATAAAAATATTGTCTAGGTTGAGTTTTACTTTATTAAGGAAGGTTAGGATGCATTTCTTTGTATGATATCTGGCCCACTGCTCATGTGGAAATGGAAGTGGTTTAAATGCCACCAGGAGTGTGGGAGCTGTGGGCCCTGAGAGTGAGGGGCCTTTTCCTTGGACCTCCCAGTGGCCCAGATGGGTGATTTTATTTACAACCCCTAATGCTTAGGGAACTGGGACCTTTTCAACAGCTTGCCATCCACTGTGTAACTTAGCCCTGTCTGGGGCGGTCATGGGAATCACTATTTACTAACATTCAGGGCATGGCAAAAAGCACAGGGTTTTTTCCAAGGCTCTTCACTATGAATCATTGCCAGAAAGATTTTAATTTTTTTTCCTGCTTGCTGCCTGTTTCAATTAGCTTTCTGAGCTGGTTGGTTTTATACTTTTCTTTGTTATATTTATAAAGCCTCCATCTTCTTTTTGTTTGCCAAAGTTCGCAGCGCAAAGCCTGTAATAAGAAATTCCATATTTTAAGAAGCACACAGGCATCTTACAACTGTAATTTTAAAACTTGACATTTAAATTTGAAAAGGTAGGCACTGCTCAATTAAATACTGGTATTTGAGTTCCTGAAAACACCAGACGTTAGTGGTAAAGCTGTGCTTTAAATGCTACTGCTGCTGATGCTTTTGAATAAACCTGTGTAACATGGACACTTTATTTATTTTCCTTTGCCCCTTTCGGTATGACCAGTGTTGCTGCCCAGTAATCCAGGACAGGGATGTCTTATTCCTGCTTTCACAACTAATGTTCATGATGTTAATGAGCTGAGAGTGCAGCATGTCCAGCCACTGCTGTCACAAACTCCCACGTCCTGTCACTTGTGATAGACCTCACTTGAATCTGACAAATGGCATTTTTGCAGTGGCTGGTACAAAATTTAAAAATTGGTGGAATGACAAAGTTATTTTGGAGGCACTTGTAGCGATGCTACGATGTTGATAGTGTTGATATCAATGTCCAGCGTTACCTGTTTGTTACCTTGCAGATCCACATGTTACTTTTTGACTTGCACCAAAATCACAAAGTCTGGTGAAGTGCAGCCCTAGTGCAACACTAATACAAAAACTAATAAATAAAATGTTCCTATCCATAAAAATAAGGAATGCTCCATTCAGCCCATGTCACAAACATTCAGTCTGGAAGGAATTTCAAAATTTTTCACTGGAAAATGTAAAGGTACTCAATAACCGAACCCTGCTAGTCTTTCCTTTGGAGCCATAATCTCCATCTAGAAATATTTCATAAATATTAAAGTACATATTTTAGCAGTAGTGTGGAGAGATATGATGATCGTGCAGTAGCCTCAAGCTTCAAATAAAGGATCAACAGGCTCAAGTGAAAATGTCACAGCACATGTATCTTTTCTGCAACTGTTTAGAACAAATGATTAAAATCTTCCTGGTTTATTGGAATCCAGCTTAGTGATTTGACATTACATCCGTTAGCTTGTAAACAAGCCTTTTGGAGAAAGCTGTCAGGTTTTAATTAGTTGCAAGGCTTTGATGTGCTTGTTATCATCTGCATATCAATGGGTTTTTGGGATCTCCTGATGGAACCGTGAGGCTTTTTGGTCTGTGTGTGTCCCAAGGCCTGGCTGTGCCACTGGCATGCCCCAGCTGCACCAGAGACCTTGTAGGGACACAGGTGTCCTGCAAAGAGACCTTGACCAATATTACTGGGAAACATTTTATTAGGAATACGAGAGCAGGACTTAAAATTCAGCTACAGGTAAGGTAGTTAATGGGAGCAAATGGAAATAGCCAGGGGTCCATGTGAACTACAACGGAGCAGAAAACTGGAATTCCAGGGTAGTGATCAGTATATTCATGTTAAATCCATGTTTCCGTTCTTCCAAAGCATCAGGCAGAAATGAGACTGGGTTGGTGGGTTTTTTTTTTGCTTTGTCTGCTGTGGATGTACATCTGAATATCTGATAGTTTGGGGTTTTTAATACAGTAGGTTGTTTCTGAAACCAAACCAAACAAAGCTCCCTTCCTATTAATTATAAAATGGGATTATGCTGCTAAGTAAGACATACAAATATGTCATTCTTGAATAAATCCTGGGCAGTATTTCTGTGGTGATAACAAAAACCCTTACAGCTATATTGAGTACGAGTTGCCTGTGGCTTTCTCAGTGCCATCACCTCCCAAACTAATCGTAGATAAATAAAGGAAATTATCAGCTGTTGCCACTGGGGAGTTCAGACACTCTTCTTCCCCTGGGCCATCCACAGGGGTGTTCCTGCAAAATGGATGGCACAGGGAAGCAGAATGGTTCTCTGTAGGCCAGAGCCACAAGAACATTTTCTGAGGGCCAAAGGCAGGCTTAATGCATTTTCCAACCCTTTGTGATTCACAAGAAGAACGTGCGGTGAATTCCTGGTGAAAATTGCTGTGTTTAGGACTGATACACAGCTGTACATGATTAGGAAGGTTTGTCTCACTATGGAGAGCATGGTGGATTGAGTCTTTCCAAAGAGAAGCACTTCCACAGCTACACACTGGAGGAGTAGAAGTTGCACAGCCACTTCTTGATGTGGCTGATCTGCAGTAGCATTGCACAGAGACAGAATTAGGAGCAGTTTTCTGCATCTGGATCTTCTTTCCTGTGGTTAATAGCATTGGGAGTGTCCATTACCCTTCATAGTTTGGCTTTCGATGGCAAAAACTGGGTCTTCATTCTTGAGAAGACTGATCTGCTGAGAAATCTTGTTTGTGAAGGTATGTATGTGTCATTCTTGGTGAACAGAAATCATTTTAGGGGATGGGTAAGAAAGGTGAATTAAACATTTCCCAAACTTGGGCACTCTTGACTATGAGCTTGCCTTCATACCCCTCGAGTGTAGGTTGAACTATTAACCAGCCTGAACTGTGAAGACTGTTACAGAAATACTTACAGCGTACCGGTGCTCCGGGATCATGGCATGTCCCGGAAAGAGCAGGTGCAGAAAGGGACGATTCCATGCTGATCTTACAGTAAGATTCAGGTAGCTCTGGTTTTAGTTGGTACCACGGGCATGAATTGCCAAACAACACAGAAAACCGCTGAGTGCGTATCTGTAAAGTGCAGCAATCTGTTAAAATCCAGGTTTGCTCTTTTAAAGACATATTCCATATGGTTTAGGTTTGTGAGCTTCTGAGTTGCACTGTTTATCTGGAGTAATTTGGATAAAAACACAATTGCCTTACTTTGGAGAAGAAATCCCCTTGGCTGGAAGTTTCTAAGGGAATTCTTGGCTGTGATATTTTGCAGAATCCAGTTTCTTTGTTGTCTTTTGGAATTAGAGTGAATTCGCAGAGGTGTGATTCAGAATCAGGCCTAGATAGGAGCTGATGTTTTCCCACCCTGTTGTGCTCCATGTCTGGGCTCGTTCCCATCAAGGGAGACTGGTTTCCAAGTATGAGACTTGCAATGGCGGTTAATTACCATAACACCTGTTAGAAGAACGTAGCTTTTCTATATGATTTCCAGGAGGAATCCTAAAACAAGTGTCAGTATGACTTGCAAGTACTAATACATCACGATCTGGGTTGTTTGAATTCATGAAAGTTGTGTCCAGTCCTGGTGCTAGGACAGTGTTAAACATAGTTTACTGCAACTGGTAAATAATTGGATTTTTTTTTTATTAAATAGGTTAGAGGAAGTGAGATCTTTTTGTTGTGTTGAAACACAGAAAAACCATTATCATCAGTCATTTTTATAAGAAATTACTGTGATGGAAGGTCCTGGTAGTTCAGGGGAGCTGCACTGACGGTGGGTCTGATTTGCAATGCATCCTATGGTTATTTTCCCTTTTCTGAAACACATTCAATATTGATAATGCCATAACTGAAATTACACAAAGATTTTTTTGTTCTTGTTGCTGCTCAGAGTTAACCTCCTTCCTCCAAGATTAATGAAATACATTTAAAATAATTTATATGAGAAATTGTGTACTGTAGTTGGGAATGTTTAGTGCAAATGGCTTCCAAATGGTGTTTGCTAATGAAGTGGCAGAAGCAGAATAGCCGTGTTAGGTAAGGTCATGGTATAAAGGGGAAACATTAATCTTGGAAATAATGGTTGCAATTTGCATGTTATTAAAATGCCTTTAAAAAGGACAAAACTGAATTCAGGTAAACTAAAGCATCTGTGTGAATGGTTACCTGCATGTTGAGACAAATAGAAAAAAACTAAGTCTGTGTGGGGATAGTTGATAGAGCTGTGGGAGCAGACCCCAGCCCTCCCGGGCAGGGGGATTCTGCTTTGGCTGTTGCAGAGAGCCAGACTCCCTTCAGTGGGTTAAAGATCAAAGCCAGCACTGGAAGGTTTTCTGCAGCAGGTTCTTGGTAAAAAATTGTAAACCTCAAAATGGTTATTTGGAAGTTTTAGAGGGAAGGCTGATTGTAGCTATCCCAGTTAGCCCAGATGTGCCTCGATAAGGACAAGGATCCCTTTCTGCCCTTGCTCCCAAAGCTGGCTTCGGGGATCTGCCCATGCTGCTGCTTCCATACCCAGAAGCCTCTAGCTGCAGCCCAGCAGTTTTCCCCTTCCTTCTTTGTGTTTACACACCCCTCGGACAACACTGGTTTTGTAGGAGAGAATGGCACCTTCTTCTCCAGAAATATTTAAATCTGTTTGGTTAGAACAGTGGTAAAGTCTTTCTTTACAGCCGTGGACTTTTGTTACCAGGGTAAACATGCAAGGTGTTGGACAGAGGCAGGAGGAAGGGCAGGACAGGAGCTTGTGTACGTCTCGTGGTGTGTGTGTTTTTACAGGTCGGTGCATGAACTCTTTCAGAACTGCTGCAGGGCTTTGGGTTTGCTTGGTTTTGGCTGAAAGAAGAGGAGAATTTCTTTTGGAGTTGCTTTCGTATCGTCCTTCAGAGTGTTTCTGCAGTGGCCCAAGGCTCTGGGGTGCTTTGGGAGCTGAGGCTGCCTCATGGTGTAGAATGAACTTGAATGTGAGGAAAGTAGAGTGTTCAAGGCCAGACTGGGTGGAGCTGTGAGCAACCTGTTCTAGTGGAAGGATGCCCCTGCCCATGCAAGGGGTTTGGAACAATATGGTCCCTCCAACCCAAACCATTCTACGATTCTCTGATGTCCTTGGTTGAAGCTCCTCATAATTGATGTGTTAATCATTGAACCGTGTTTGTCCGTGTACTGAAAAGTGCATGTTTCAAAGGAACTATTGCTGCTGTAAATTGTTGTAGGCAACACTGAATATGATCTAGCTCATTTTTAAGACACTGATAAGTTTGTGGCAGTATTTCAGTTGTGGGAACTGATTTCTGGTTTTTTTAAGACTGTATTTTTTTTTTATCCTGCTGGAGTCAGGAGAGTTTCAAGTGGTGGGAGGAGAAGTGGAATTATTTAACTGTTACTTACATAATAAAAAAGGAGAATTTGAAAGATGTGCTTAGGTCTCTTCATATTTTGATGATGCTTGGCTTTTCCTTTTGGTTTATATTTAAAGTGTTCTCTGAAAGCATAATCACTTGATATTGCTAATTTAAATGTTTGCATGTGGCACTTGCAAATTATGTAATTAAAAGGAACCCTTTACTGGTGTTTTTAGGAATCAGATACCAGCTTGATTAAGAGCATTTAAATGTCCACGTGTTTGAAAGGGAGGTACTGTGTTTTATACTTCAACTGACAACTTCTTTGGGCAAATTATGACCACCAAGGTAAAAGTTATCAGGCTGTAAACAAATGTTACACAATCTCCGTTAGCTTTCTGCCATCTGGCAAAACCCAGTGATTCTCAGACAGTCTTGTGCTCTTTACAGCAATGCTGCGCTTGGCAGCATGGGAAAAGCTGCCCACAGCTGGCAGTGCTGCCCGGGGAGGAGAAGGTGTGGTGGAGCAGGCACAAGTTCTTGTCCTCTGTCTCTCTCTGTGGACCAAAACAAGACCTTTTGCTTGTAGGGGATGAGGATGTGAGGTTCCCTCCCTCTGCTCCCAGACCAGGTTTGTGCTGCTGGCACTGTGGATACCTCCCCTTGGCTTTAGGAAATTTCATATTTGTGAGCTGTTGGAGTATTTGGAATGATCTTCAGATTATCAGTTCAGTATCTTTAAGCAAGCTGAAGAGCTTGTGCAACTCCACAGCAGGGAGGACTAATGTAAGGACCCCTAGTGCTCCTATACAGGTTTGCTCCCCCTTATTTAAGATTCCTGTAATAAACAGAATCCACTGTGAACTCCCTTCCTGATGGGAGCCGAGGAGCACGGACAGGGAATTGCCTGAGCTGGGATTGTACGTCCCATGGAAAGGAGTGGATTCCTGCCCTGCCTGCCTGCGGAGCCTGATTCATCAAGGCACTTGGCATATGCTCCAGAAGCCTTGTAGGAAGAAACCCCGCAATGACCAAGTATTTGTTTAGCACATCCAGGAAAGATGTGATCCCAGGATAAGAGAACTGGGAGACAAAGCGCCGTTTGAAGGGAGTTCTATATTAAGTAGCCCAGAATTAAGATGAGTGATGAGAATGTAGAAGTGTTGTCAGCAGCTTTCCCCCAAGCAGGAACTGTGCCTGTTAGTCACGTCGTTTATCCTGATGGTAAATTCAAAACAATTTACAATATTATTTAGAGTATGAGGAAAAAAAAAACATTTTGCTTTACTCTTTGAGCTATGTCAAATGTAATATAAAACTATTTGATCTAAAGTTATTTCAATTGCAGCTGAATATTAGAGACATACTTAGAATTCTAATGTGCTTATAAACCAGAGAAAAAGATGAGGAGAGATGTTTTTATTTGCATGAAAACAGCGAACCCTGATGTAGATACAGATGGATATTTTTCTTTGGGTGCACATTGTCTATTGCTCCTGGGAGCACAGAATGGAATTGCATGAATACGTAGTTCAATCTGGCCAGATGAACGTGGTACAGTTGCTCTACCTGCTGCAAATAAGAGAGCTGGAGATAAAAAAAAAGTTAAGAAATACTTGTGTTTCTCTGGTTTTCTGCATGAGATTATGCTTGAGAATCGCATGGACCACCGTGCAAGTGTTAGTACAGGTTCTGTGGTCTCAGCAGCATGGACACAAAATAAAAAAGCTAATGGTACACAGCAAAAGCCCTGCTTGGAACCCATGAGCCCAGTTTTGCAGGGAGGGAGCTGAGGAGTGGATTTCTTCCTCCCTTGCACCATGGAGACAATTGTTTACACAACCAAGCCGTTTTAGAGTAGAGTTTGTCACAGGCTTTAAACCCAGAGCTTATTTACATCAATTGCTGCGAATCAGAGCACTTGGGCAAAGCCAAAATCTATTTATAGGATACTTATCAGTACGTCACGTGTTTTCCAGTTCCCTTGGTGGTGCAGTGAGCCCACCCCCCAGTGAAATAAAGAAATGCTTTTCTAGCTGGGCCTGTGAGCAGGGGCAGCAGAAACACGAGGCTTCGTGTGCTGCCTCCAGTTCTTCGCTCTCCCATCAGTGGATGATTGCAGTTCGGGGGGGTGGATTGATTTTGTTTGGGTTTTGGGAAGTAGAAGGCTTAGAAATTGTCTCCAGGAAATGAAAAGGCAATCAACAGGCAAATCACCAAAGGAAAGAAAAAAACCCAAAAAAAAACCCCAAAAAAGGAAAAAAAGCTGTATTTCAGTTATTTATTCTTGAGATGTGCAGCAGGGTTCTTTAGAATTCCCCTCACCCAGAGGGAGCTGATTGGCTTCCTTTTAATTTTGCCTCAAATAATAAAATCTTAGCTTGAAAAGCCAACTTGAGTGGGCTCTGCTCATCCAGATTCTCTCTTTCCCAAGTTGCTCTCGATACTGATTAGTGGATATAGCAAAGGAAAACCTCATCACATTGCAAAAAACTGGGCTGGCTGGTCACGTCCTGTGTGTGTAAGAGAAATAATGTGCAGGCTCAGAACAAAAGCACTGATGTTTGAAACCATGGCTGGGAAAGAAATACGATGGCTTATTGTGTTTGAAGAGCTTTCTTGAAATGCAGGGATGAGTGATGTGGGCAGCAGCTGGCTCTGGGTTTAAATTCTTCTGCAAACCCTGGGCTAGGAGGGCACAGTTTAGTCTGGGCACACAAAGCAGAGCCAGGCTGGTTAATTCAGCTGAGTTGCTTTGCTTTTCAGCATAATTTGATGCGTGTGTTCGGATTTGTTTGTACGTCTACATTGGGAGCGTCATTAAAAGTTCCATTTTAACAAATGTAGAGTCATTCCAGTCTCATGCTTAAGAAATAAAATTTAGACAAAGACAATTTCTGATGAGCTTTTTTAGCAACTAGCAGTATGAGGGAGAGTTGGAGGAAAAATTCCATGTAAATTCATATTTAGTCTAAAATTCTGTATTTTGGAAGCAGTAGTTATTTAAACTATTTATTTAGATATTTTGCAAATATTTCCGTTTGTTTTCTTATTTGAAATACCTGATATCAGTGGAAATCATCTACATTTTTCTAGACCAGAGATAGATTTCTATTAAAACAAATAGATGTTTTTTAAATTTAAAAGATCACAGAATGGGTACGGTTGGAAGGGACCACATTGGGTCATTGAGCTAAGCAGAATCTTTTCTATTTCTAACTTGAAATCTGGTTCTATTCCTTGTTTATAGATACATTACAGATAGGAGTGCTGTTACAAAGCATGAACTGTGCTGTCTAAAATAGACTCCTTTAGAAATGCGGGAAATGGTTTTGTCTATTTTTTAATGTGCCTGTCATCTGTTAAAAGTGACTTTTTCTCCTGAAGCAAAGAGCTGGGTGGTGCTCGCAAGCCTTGTCTGGTAGGAATGAAGTGGCAGCAGCTGACTGCAATTACATTGTCTTGGAGAGGCCACCACAGACCAGCCAGAGGACATTAAAGTGGAGTGACTGTCAGCCAGGGGAGGTGGAATATGTGAAAATAAAGACCCCAAGGAGAGGGGCAGAGCTCTGAAATCACATTAGGATGTTGTGAGTTGGTGCCAGCCCCACAGCACTGCAAGCACTGCCTTGGCCACGGATTCTCACCCCGTGCCAGGACACGCTTCAAGCAAAGGCATGTGAGCGTGGGCATGGAGCACCAGGGAACCCTCAGGGTGTGGGAAGCAGGAGAGATGTCTTCTCCAAATAGCATCTGGCAAAGCCTGGACAAGATGTGGGGGCAAAGAGCTCCTTGTGCAATCTTAGCAGCTGTTTGGTTTTTATTGGGAAACAGCTAAGCCAGGAGGAAGTCCAATAAGCAGCAATTAGTAATGCTGGGGCAGTTTTAGTGCATCGATGTATTTATTTTTCTACTCTTTCTACATCTGTATTTACTTAACTCCTAGCTGGAATCCAAACACTTGCTCCTTTGAAGGGGTTTGAAGTGCTGTGTGAAGCACCTTCAGTTATGGAGTTCAGCTGATGTTGGATTATTTCAGAATCACAGAATCATTAAGGTTGGAAAAGACCTCGAGTCCAACCTGTGGCTGAACCTTCGCCATGTCAAACAGACCAGAGCACTGCATGCCACATCCAATCATTTCATGACCAGAGATGGTGACTCCATCACTTCCCTTTGCAGTCCAAACCAATGTTTAACAGCCTTTTCCATGAAGAAATTCCTTCTGATGTCCAGGCTGAACCTGGTGTAGCTATACTCAACCCAGCAAAGCATTTTTACTTAGTGACATGTCATTTTTAGTGCATTTCTGCCCTTTTTTTTTTTTCAGAAGGTTTCTTTGTAGCTAGTCTTGTTTCTTGAAAATTGCATGTGAAGTCGCCCTAAACCAGGAGCTCAATTCAGTGATATGCAGCCTGCACCCCTGCATGTCTTTGGTCTGGATCCTGCATTAACCTGTAATCAGTTTAAATATGGTTTATAATCTGTTTACAATTCCATTCCTTTATCTAGGGCATGCTTCTTTGAAGAAGAAATTGCGTTTGACAGCACACTTCATGTTTGAGAGTTGAAATCCAATTTGTCTGATCCTAGAAAGCTGGCTCCCATGTTCCTGTTAATGAAAACCCTCACGTCAGCCTGCTGTCCAAATCAGCAGGAATGACCACTAACTATCCATTACCCTTGCTCAGCACGTCACAGCCGAAGCGCCAGACAGGTGGGAAGATGGATATAAACAAATCCCTGACCTCCTGCCATTCTGATATTCCCCTTCAGAGCATTACAGTCTAATTCCATAAATATTTTCATGTTTTTCTCGATGTGTTTAAAGCCCAAACTGCGTTTGCTTCTGTAGCTGCAGGGCTATTTATTGACACTATTTCAGGGATGAAAGAGCTGACTTTAAGTGAAGGATCAAGATATGTTATCTTCAGGACTATTAGTGTAGCCTTTTCTCTGTGCTTTATAATGAGCTGCAGGCTGGCAGGCACAGCGTAGAGTGTGTTTGCAAATGTGTATGTTTTGTTTAAAAGCTGAGGAGCAGAATAGTTATTATTTTGGGATCTGTGCCTAATGCAATTTTCCGGTAGTAACTAAATCAGACAGTGCCCTCAATATTTGTTTGCTTTTTTTGCAGTGAGGTAGGAATAGTGTGGATGTTGTAAAATGGGAGTGAAGCTCTAAGCAGGAGCAGTATTTACAAAGGCATTTGTATTTGTGTTACTCAAGTATTTCTTCTCCATTACACTTCACTAATGACCTTTCAAGTCCTTTCCAAGTTTACATTTCTTTAATTTTATGAATCTTATTTATAAAAAATAAGCTCTCATTCATTCTTTCCTCCAACACCCTTTAAATTATGGAACAGTACTTATAATTCTAAGTAAGTTTTTCATATAGGAATCGTAAATTGTTCTAAGTTGATGATCTGCTGTAGAGCTTAACCTTGGTGATCAGTGAGGAGTTTATGTAACGTCTCATCTATTTCTCCTAAACCCAGGAGGAAAATCCTGACAGCCTTGACACATTTGCTTTCCTAACCGGGAATATCTCAATCTAATTGTGCGTCTCTGAATCATCAGTTACTTTTTTTCTTGGAGAAACTGAGATTGTTCTTAGCTGTCAACACCCAGGAAAATGAAATGGGAAGACCAAGGGTTTCTAAAGCTATGCAGGAGGCATAAGAAAGATTATCTGAATAAACTTTCTTGCTATGTGCATGTCTGATAATTGAAGGAAGACACATCTGCTGCCACTGAATTGCTGCTCTTGGTTTGCATGACTCCTTGGCTTTCTGTTCTGAATTGTTTGACATCAAATACAGACGTCTTGGAAAGAGGGCCTGCAGGAAGGCAGCTTCCCAAAGGCGTTGCCTGACATGGGAACACTGAAGTTAGTGCTGTTCTAGTTCCAGCCTCCAGCTCTGAGGATCTGCAGCAGCTGCAGATAAATAAATGGTGCAGTGGTTCATGTTATGGCACTGAGGAAATGAACTTTATGTCAAGTTTGTGTCACTTTATCAAGAATGTAAAATGTCCTGGTAGTGCAATTTCCTAATGGAGCTCTGCCTGTTACTTAGTTCCTGACTGGGAAATGGTATTAACACTGGGATGCTGGGTTTTCTGCTTAAAAAAAGTAAGGCTGAAAAGAGGCAGAGCTGAAATGTATTTTTGGAAAAGACACTGAGCGAAGTGGACTGGAGCTCAGTTGCCAACAGAACAGAAAGCTCTTGAAATTATCAGCCTGAGAAGGTGATGAGGACATGGCAGTATTATATTATTTTCCTGTCCACCTTCAGCTTATTTGGTCCTGTCTCCAACTTCCTCTCCTTGTCGAGGTCTCTGCACAGGTGCAGAGCAAGTTTCTTCTTCAAGCAGCTCAACTGGAACATTCGTTGGAACACCACCCTTCCTCGTCAGCCAAGACCATGTTCCTTTTTGATAGAAGATCACAGTATCTTTGTAAGCCATGTCAGCTGAGCTGTGATATTTAAAACAACATGATGACTGTACCTGGAAGCAAATTACAAAAGGATGTTTCAAAACCTCTTGAGTGAAACAGTAGCAAAATAAACACTGCCCTGGGCATAGAGTTAAGGGCAGTAGAGAGAGTCTTTTCTGCAAATGCTTCTCTCTTGCAAGGTCCATGGGGGCAGTTCCCCTTTGTGTCCCTGGGTAATCTCTGACTGAGGGTGCTGGTAATTAAACAGGGGCTCCCTGTTCATGAGGGATGTGCAACCGAATGCTAATTGTGCAGGAATTAGCAGCAGTGGAGGAGGCCGTGTGGAGAACATGTCATACATAAGGTTACATTGCCTGGCAAGAATACAAATTAGCTGGCACTGAAATCTGCAAAGCTGAGCAAGTTATCGAAGAGCAGGTGAGGTCTGAAGAACCACGTGTGGAGATGAGATTTACAGAAGAGAGAGGATGGAACAGGAGCTTCTTTTGGGAATGACAGCAGCTCCCTGCTAATGATGAGCCATTCCAGAACATGGGAGATGCAGCTGCTTGGTCCCCCTCTCACATCCAGGCTGTTCAATCACAAGCAGTTTAATTTCTCTCAGTGCACTGACTCTGTGTGTGTTTTAAAAGCCAAAGACACAAAACATCAGCACTTTCAACACAGCTCTGATTGCATCCTTGCATTTTGTTCTGCCACAGTGTGTTCTCCTTGGAGTGCAGTTCTGGAGCTTTGGAGTTTAATTGCTTTTCATTGTATCTAGAAATCAAGTTCTTAAAGTACTAATAGGTTGAATAAGAGCTTTTTTTTTTTTAATTTAATTTCAAAGCACTTGTTTTTCCTTACTGAATTTTCATGTTAATGGCTAGTGCTTTAATGAAAAGATCTTTGCTAAGATTTACAAGCAAGCCAAAGTTTATAATGGAAGTTCAGATAAGCAGCTGAGCCACAAACTTTGGATAAAATAAGTGCTTACAAATCAGCTTCATTTTGTTTCTGAGCCCCTGTGCCAGCTACAAGAATTCTCATCAAAACTATTTTAGCAGAACTCAGAGCATGACTAATACTTGGTGGGAAAGATTTGTGCAAACAAAAATGGCCCAAGGAGTTCGGATCTGCGACAAAATATTTAACAGAATAAAATCCCAAACTTCTCATGCATCAAACAACCTTTCCCCCCCAGGAAGAGTATTATGGCTTCAGTGTAGAAAGTGCAGAACAGCCTTTTTGAAGAACATCAGTGACCAAAATGTTCTACATATTGGAGACATCTACAGGGAATGTATTTTTTAAATCAAATTATCTTACTCATGCAAACTGCTTCTTCCAGATAAACAAAACCAGACAGGCTGTAAGCAGATTATTAAAATACTGGACAATTAAAGGAAACTCTTGGAAATACAAACAATCGTGTGTGTTCTCAGTTTAACCTAAAGGCTGCTACCGCAAGTATATGTAAACCAGGCCTTGTAAACATCTCAGCTGCACAAGTTCTAGTACCTAGCAGCAATTACTCAAGACTTAACCTCACATTAGAATAAAGTTTCCGTCTAAACTAAATTGAGAACTGGGAGTTGAAGTCATTCTGCACCTAGTCAGGAGCACTCAGCATCATGGAAAATCAGTGCTCCCAAGCAGCAGAGATTCCATGAGTGAATTCCTTTAATCACAGAGGTGTTTGCTCTTGTTCATGCTTTGTAAGGAAGCCAGAAGGAGAGGAAGTAATGGTTCTGTAAATTATCCAGTGTCAGGCTCTGTAGCCAGCACTGTGATTTGTTTTGGAGATGGCAGATAATGACATAGAAACCGTCGGCCCAAAGCACCTTTGTAGCCGTGTTCATATGAGCTGAGGGAAGGAGGAAAGCTCTCCTGTGGGAATTTATTATATAGGGGTGTGTCTATTACTCTGTGGGATTTGTCCAGTTGTATTTTATAAAATCATCCTCAATTCTGTGTAGCAAGGCCATTTCTTGGGGTTTAACTGTCTGTATAAAGTACAGGATTATGATATAGAACAGTGCTGATGCAGTTGGTTTTGTTGCTTGATTTTGGTTTTAATGGAGACAATTTAGGCTGTGCTCTTGCTGTTATTTTGGCTGAATGTATGTGTGTGCTTATGCAGTCATTCCCTCTGAAAGAATGGGTTTAATCCCAGTTTGCCATGTTTCCAGGACTTAGCTGGAACTGAAATACTGCTTCTCATGGTGCCATTATTCCCACCTGCTGGGAATTGCAGGATGCATGACTCCATAAGTGGCTGAGCCTCATAGAAACAGGGAAGTGAGCTGCTCAATCCTTCATATAGCACTCCTCCAGAAAGGAGTTAATGCTTCCCTGTGGGCACGACAGAGGAGCTGTGGAGTTACGTTTGCCAAGAGCTCTGGGCTTGTAAAAATTCCCCCTCCGGCCTCCCTAGCTCTCAGCCCAGTAACTCACCTGGAAGCACAGCTCCTCAGAAACCCGAGGGGAGATTCAGCTCTTTGGAGCCTGATGTACTTCTAGAGGTTTTGCTACAAAAACTTGGGTAGTAAAAGCTCTATTACAAACTCAACCGTAGAAGCAAATCAGTTCTTTTACTGGCAGGACCTTGTTTTCTTTGGTGAAATGGTTTTATTGACAAAATAACTTAATGTGAGCATGAAACCCTCTGCACTGAGATGTCTGCTGGTACCTTCCAGCGAGGCTCAAAGATTGGCAGACCTTGAGTTTTGGGTAGGGAAGAGCCACCTGCGACTGCTGAGTGACAGGAACTGAGAATTAGTGTTCCCAATATACAAACTAGGAGGTTGTGATTGATTGCTGCTGTCAGTTAAATAAGGAGGAAGATTCTGCAATCCACACTAATGGACTTGAGATACTAAAATTAAATTTAGGAGTGAAAAATGTCCTGGCTCATCCATTCAGTTGTAATTGTATACTTGCAATTCCTTCATCTGGACTGGACCTAAAATATGTACTTTGGTGATCAGATTAAATGAAATTTTAATGATCAGCTGGGGTTATACAAAATGCTAATTAAACCCAGGGAAGTCTATTAATCTAATTAGCCTTGGGACAAAACAATTTAAAAACTGGAAACATTATTTGTAGAGTCCTGTCATTTCCTAAGAACAATGTTTGAGTCTGGAGACAAGAGACAAGAAGTGAAATTCTTTGTGTAGAACTGAGAGTGGCTGAGTGTATTTTTTACATGTTTTATACCTTCTGGGTGTCTGTAGTTCACTCCTCACTTGTGGCACCAACGTGAGGTAGCCCTGTACATTTTAAGCAGCACAAACAGGAAGCCCCATGATTTGGTTTGAAGAAATGCCCTCTTCACCAGCAAAGGTGCCTGCAAGTTGAGTGGGCACTGGAAAACAAAAAAAGGACTCAAATACCATTTGGATTTATGTTTAACTCTTCTCCTGTCAGATTATATGCTTGAAAATGAGTTTTGTAAAACATGGGGAGAACTGTTTGTGCTTTTTTTCTGGGCCCCTGTTTTTAATGTTGATGGGATTTCCTGCCCTTTGAGGACTCATCAAAAGCAAATTTGTATTTACTTCATCCTGTTTTTTATTCTGTGTTTTAAAAAATGTTTAACTTTCAAATTTCTAATGAAATAAAGAGAAGAAAAGGTTGGATTCCTTGTTCACTATTACTTTGGAGGCATGGTGGAGAATGAATAGTTTGTCTTTTTGGCTTCCAAGAGTCTAACGCAGGCTCTTTGGCATTAAAAAGAAAATCAATAATAATAAAAAAATCATTAAAAGATTGGTAAGACCTAATAATCTTTGGGTGTCCCAGACAGCACTTGCAAACAGGTTACAAAGCTGGAGTTTAAACCTGTAAATACTTGTTTTTTCTTCCACAGCTGACAGATGGAAGGTCACCCATCTTGTGACGTGGCAGGCATTTCTTTCTGTCCGATCAATACCAGTACAAAAGTGTTCACGTAGCATCTTTAAACCCCTTTGGCATCTTCTTCTGGTCTCTGATGCAAAGGGCAAACGCGTGAGGCATCTTATCTGAGCTCCTGCAGATCATTATAAAACATTTTATTTTAGCACTATGAAATGTTGTGTCCTTAAATATATGTGTGAATTGTACTGAGGCAGTTCCGGTCTGTGTTTTTAAGCTGAGATGATTCAAATTGGAAAATTCCATTTTAGGAACATCAGATAAAGTTTGAAAAGCATCAGAGTTACTTGTCTGGAATTCACATTTTGAAATTGAGCAGAATGTAAAGATTACTCTAGGATTAATGTTATGAGTTCAGAACAGAGTATCAGTGAGAACTGGTGGGTTTTTCTAGAATTCTTTGTATTTAATATCTTCATTAGACCTCCAGGTTAATTTAAGAATCCTGTCTTTGTAAAACAGCTCAAAAATGTCTTTTAAGGAGGGCATACAAGGGGAAAACAGCCACAGCATGTCAGTTCCACATAAAAATTAACACAGTTTTTTAAACAGCTGAACTGTTTTCTGACTGCTGTCCCTCTGCTGGTTTTGGTTTGATGTACAGGTTTACATTCTGCACTCTGAAGTGCTAATGAAAGAGTGAGAAAGTGAGTTTTGGTTTCTATTACAGACTGACTTCAAACCCTGTGATCCGTGTAAGCCCTTTCTTTGTCATTAGTTGATGTAGGATGAAGCCGCAGCAGCAGAGGAGCTCCGTGTTCCTTTGGGAAATAATGTTGGACAGGCAGCCCTCTTTCGTGGGGCTTTGTAAACATAGGCAGGACTTTAATAGAGATACTTGGTCTCTGGCTAGCTGGTGATTAATCATTTAAAAGTAACTAAAGCTGAACCTCAGAGACAAGCGGCCACAGAATCAAAAATTCACCAGGGGTTTTCACAGCAGGGTGAATAAATGTGCAAAAACAGCCTCTTGTGAAGGAGTTTTATGCTCTTACTGCTCTCCCCCACCAGGAAATACTTAACACTGCCTAACTGTTATTAAAGATAATGTATGAAGAAATCAAGGAAGTTTAAAACCAAACAGAAAAGTAATGAAAAGGGATCTCCTGAACTGGATGTGTCTATTTCTATTGCAATTGCTGGATGAAGATTTGTGATTCAATATTGGTTCTGTTCTTAATATAGTAATTGATTATTAGATTTGCCCTTTGTCGAAACCATTCCTTAGGGAAGAGGAAAAAAATAAATCAAGCCCATGCTCATCCTCTTTAAATATCAACAAAAGCGTGTTTGAGCTGTATTTATCTATAAATAAATAAATAAATAAATATCTGTCTATCTATCTATCTATCTATCTATCTCTATTTAAAATCTTTTAAAATGTATTTTTGAAACCGCTGGCACAGAAAGACCAAAGCACTTGTTCTGCAAGAGCTGTGCTGCTTCTTGTGATGCTTTGGATTTATTTTATTAAGTGTGAAGCTTGGGAAGGGTTTGTTACCATTTCTCCTGGTCTCCCAGGAGGTGGAGGCTGCAGCTGTCACCGAGGCAAGAATAGTGCTACAAGATGGATGAAAGTGGTACCAAGCAGAAGGTTTGCCATGCTTTATCTTCAAAGCAATGATTGGCATTTGCCAGGAGTTACACAAAACTTTTGTAGGTTTGTTGTGCAGAAATTAAACGTATGAGATACTTATAAATGGAGAAAGCCCACCAATTTACCATGCAGGTATAAGTTTAAGTGCTGGTCAGCATGAAAAATGAGTTGTACTAGCATAAGTTTAAGCATGTCTCTGAAATCAAAATTGTAGGTTTTTTCTCTGTATTAGTAGAAATGAGTAAATGTTGAAATTTGGTGTTTAAAAAGGATATCAGAGAGCAGTAATTCTGAGAAAAATCTGGAGGTTACAAGTCTAATATTGCAAATTATATGTATGTATGTGACTAGTATAGATAATGTATACTGTAGTGTTAATGGACACATACACACTATGCATTGCAAATTAAAGGGAATTTGGTGAAGTACAATACAAATTATTACAACTGTAATCACTGCTTTATGCAGAAAGCAGGAAATACTTGGTTTTCACTCATCTGAGTAATGGCCAAGAGCTGTGACAGAGCAGAGTTTATAAAACAAGGAGAAGAAAAACAATATCCTCTGCCGGCAAAGGAACCCAAACACTCCTTATCTTCCCTGCCTGCTCTGGGGGAGAACAAGTGGCAGCAGCCATCAAAGTAGGCAGCGCTGGCTGTGGACAGGATGTGGGTGACGAAGCGATAATTAAATCCCTTTCTCGGGCTGCCTGAGCCTGCTTTCAACTCCACAGCACAGATAAAATGTCTTGCCTTTGCAGAAGCTCAGCCTGGTCTCTGCTGTAGAAACCCAGAACTCTGTTGCTGTGAGCGCTTTCTTTCCCAGACAGATCTCCCAAGCCGTTCTGGTTTCCTCATCTCCCAGCTGAGGATGCATCTCACTGGTGCTTTTCCTGACTCGCACATGGAAACTTCAAGACAGTCAGCAGCAGTCACTTTCTGTCTGAAGGCAAGTGCCCAAGGACCTGAAAGTCCTTTACCCAAATTAGCTGTTACCTCGAGATGCCCCAGACATCTTCATTTGCTGCTAATCCAAGTGAGCTCTTCCCTAAGAACTTCCTTTGGGAATTGGAGGTACCAGTGTGTTCCCCTGGACTACATAAAATGTGATAAAGTAACATTTGGTTATACAGAAATGCAGTAAACCTCACAATTTTTTGTATCTGTCATGGTTTTATTTAATTAAGTGGCACTACTGTAATCATCAATTAACTGCCTGAAGTTTGGATGGTCCTTCATTGACTCAGGGCAGCCTAGTGCTGGTTTTTTTATGTTACAACGGTAATTGAAGTTTTATCATGCAGAACTTTGTTCTCTCTGTAAGGGAACATCAGGCTGTGTGCAGAGCTTTCTCCTGACATCGGTCCCAAGAGACTTCCCTGGACTGGCTGTCCTGAGTCACTGCCATGTGCTGAGAAGTCTCTCAGGCCCAGCTCCAGGAAAGCACTCAGGCATGTATAGAACTTGTGATTGTAGCTTCAATTGGTCATTGACATCAGTGGGAATACTGACGTAATAAAAATTATGCACATGATTAAGTGCTTGGCTGGGCAAAGGCCTAAGCTAATTCTCTTTTGTAAGCAGATTTGGACACAAATTGACACTACATTTCTGTTTTCTTTAATTTATTATAGGAATTTAGGGTGAAGGTAATTTAATCTCCCATCAAAGACTTCAGCAAACACAAGCATTAGAACAAAACAGTTTAAAGTAATTATAATAGAGCTTGTCAAAACCACTTAGCATCATGTAGCTAAGATGTTACTGGGCCCAAGCTCTCTTAGTGTCAGTTACCCGAGACCTTGAAGGGATGCTTGAAAGTAGATGATTAAATATAAGATAGCAGCAAAAGAAGGCTTTCTTATTTCTGGCTGTTACATTTAGGGAATAACGTATCTGCATGAAGAAGCAGAACTGTATTCAAGTTATCCATCTACATCACAAGTGCCTGTGTGCCTTTGTGATCAAATCACCTTTCCTGGGTTAGGCTTAGGTGTAAAACTAAACTGTAAAACTTTGGAGCCAGCTGAGGGTGTGTTATGCATTCTTTACTTCCATCTCTGAAACTGCTGTGCTGCATGGAGTTTTTGGCATCTGAGTGAAATGTTGGTGCCTGGATCTAACGTTGGTGCCCATATTTGAGCCAGCTCCGTTCCGCTCCGGATGTACACCCGCGATGGGAAGGTGCTGCTGGTGGAGGGAAGGGGGAGAAGCTGGATGCCTGCAGATTTGATTCAGTGCTTTGTAAAATGGCCACGTTGCTGTGTCTAGCCTGTGCAGGGTTATGATTGTGGCTGAGATGCTTTCATTTATTAAATGGGTGTGAGCTAGTGTTCATAAAAAAAATACCTGCGTGACAGGCTCAATTTTCAAGGCATACAGGCAATAATTCTGTACTAAACAAAAGGCTGGCATGCCTGTCTTGGGTAAATGCTTATTGCTAGAAAATACTAAGTGAACGGGTTGGCTTGCTTTCAAAACTTAAAAGCAGTGGTGCTTTCTATTCGGGCTGAACACTTGCTAAATGATTTTTCCTCTGTTTCACTGATGGTGAGATAAACAAGAGCTGTATTCTGTCTTTACATCATTTCTGTGAAGCTTGTGGTATTATTTCAAATAGGATGTTTCCCAAAAATGGTGCACTTGAGGCTTTCTTCGTTTTGTTTTTTTTTTTTTTTCCCCCAATAAATGTATGTTTAAGTTGTCTTTATTCATGGTATCATTTTTTATTTGACAATCTTCCCAGTAGTAAGGGTTCTTCATGCAGTTCAAGAGGTTTTCTGGCCACGTGAGCTGGCTGGAGCTGGTGTCATGAGCACCAAGCATGTGCCTCATTTTGCTCTTTTTCTGTTTTGGTGGTGTCGCTTCATCATACACCGAATCTCAGAATTGTTTGGGTTTGAAGGGACCTTAAAGACCACCTGGTCCAACCCTCCCTGCCATGGGCTGGAACATCTCCCATTATCCCAGGTTGCTCCAAGCCCCATCCAACCTGGCTTTGGACACTTCCAAGGATGGGGCATCCACACCTTGTCTAGGCGGCCTGTGCCAGGGCCTCCCCACCCTCACAGGAAAGAATTTCACCATTGGTTTTGTGAGAAGAGGACATTTAAAAAAAAACCATCTATTTCCCAGTAGTTTTGCAAGCAGAAGTGTAGGATAAAAGGAGAAGCTATTGACAATTTCTACCTTCTAAAATACCTGATTGAGCTTTATCCCCCAGGAGGTCCATCCAGTTGGTTGTAAAGTCTGCTCTGCTGCCCCAGAGTTTCTCCAGAGTGCTGTGGAACTCAGCAGGCCTTGTTCTCCAGGTCCACTCCATCCATGTGGCACCACAAGGTGTTCGCCCTCTGCGAGCTCCTTGGGTGGTGGGAGCTCTGCTATTTGTCCCAGCAGGAGCTGTGGAAATCCAGCCCTCAATTCCCCAGCCAAATTCACAGTTGAGCTGGATTAGGTGTTTGAAAATTGGTTTGAAGCTGAGTTAACTCAGTAGCGAAATTGTCCATCAATATTAAACTGAGGAAGTTATTTGGTATTTCTGCTTGAAGAATGGATTGAATCCTTGAATAAGTCACTCTGATGGTTAATTGCCTGCAGAAATAAAAGGCTGTGACCTTTCCCAGCTCTCGGTTTAGCTTGGCTTTACAGGCAGCAGTTCTTGTGCAGGCTTCTGTTTGGACAGCTCTTGCATTTTCTCCCAATTAATTCCCATCCGGGTTGCTGGAAGTAATAAATCAAGCTTTTGGAAAACCAAACAATATGCCTCCCTTAGGGAGGAATGAGTAAAGCTTGGTGGTTATTGGCTTTACAATATAATTGCTATCTTATCTCCTGCTCTGGCACATGGAGAAATGAGCAGAGAACCACATTTTTCTGTGTACCTTATAAGACACACATAGCCTGAGTACATGAACTTCGGTGGTCCCAAAAGTTTTGGGGAAAGAAAGCTGTCAGTTCTGTTCCAGACTAGCAGCACCTATTAGTGGAAATATAACCAGCTCCAGAGCCTGGGTCAGCACAACTGGTTTTCATCTCATTTCATGGAGCAAAAGCCGTGTACACATTCCCATTAGAGCTTTTGATTTTTTGGAAAATGTTCTGTGCTTTGTGCTGTGCACTCACTGTTGCTTTTTTTGAAAAAATGCAAATAGGAAATGTGTTTTGAAAAACTGCAAATAGCCACATTCAGTCTGTGAAATCTTTATGCTTCTCTCTGTTTGCAACAATTTTATCACTATGTCACCTCCTAAAGATTTAATTGTTATTGACAGTCAACAGGACACAGCCTTAGTGTTACCTGGATGATTTTGGAAATGAGGTATTTATTTTTTTAAAAACAAAACACTTTTCTAACTAAACTCAGCACCAAACACAGATTTTATTTGCCACCTCAGTACAGAAGCAGTTGCTGTGTTTGCTGGAGGACAAGATATATCTCGGAGATGACACTTGCTGATTGTGAATGAGAAGGACATTATTTTAAATTGGGGAATGTTTTTTTGCTGATGGAAATATTATACACTGTTGTCAGTGGGAGGGAAGACAGTTCGTGTGAGAGAAGGAATATCCAGTAATAACTTGAATCCCCTTGGGGTCAGTTGGAATATTTTACAGTACAGAGGTTCCGACCCTATCATGAAAGCCTCAGGTTGTACTGACTTTTGTTCATATTTCTCAGCAGTAGTACACAGAGGTCAAAATATCAGATTCTGACCTAATTATTGAAGAACAATATTACATTTTCCCTGAGGTGCCTCAGGGTCAGCTGTGTCGCTTTTAATGGGCAAATATTTCAAAGAGGTGCTAAGTTATAAGCTTAACGCTCTATTTAAAAAAACCCCAAACCCAAGTTTTCACACTGTCCCTGCATTGGGGCTTCCAAGTGCCTGAAATTTCCCTTTAATTGGTGTAGTGGCAAAAGCCTGTGGTTCAGGGGAATGTGCGGCTGGATTGTGTGACTGCAGCTAAAGTTCATGGAGAATTTTAGGTTTGTTTCTTTGTGTCATCTCCTTGCTTGGGTTCCCTGTGACCAGCTCTTTGCCTGTCCAGAAGTGTGGTTGTGGTGTACTTATTTCCAAACTTTAAAGCTTATGATCTATGTAGTGTGTTACTCTGAGTTCAGCTTAAATCATCAAAATTTTGCCATTTAATATGAGACTATAGCAATAAATTATCACAGCTCATTTGGAGTAACAACTCCCAATAATTTCTAAGAGAGTTACAGAGAAAATGGAATATGCTTTTTAGGCAGGTAAAAAAAAAAAACACCAAACCAAACAAACAAAAACACCAAACAAAAAAAAATCCCAGCAACCTGTTTAATGTTTTCTCTTCTGTGTGCTCCTGGTCATGAGGTGGAGGTGGGCACATCTCAGTTTACCAGCTTATCACTGTCATGAGTCCATCCAGCCTTGCCACAAACATGGACACAGAGTCCTTTCTGGATGGAGCAACACTGTTGTCAGATTCTGTACAGCAGCCCTAATGAACGTAAGTCACTTTATTCTTGGAATTCGTTTCTGTGCTGCAAATGGACATAATTATGTGGCTAAACTGAGAGGAGCCATAAACAAAACAGAACTGTCAACTGAGTCCTGCAGGAAGCCAGGGGCTGAGAGCCTCGCCATCGCCGGCTTGTGGAAAAAGGCCTTCCAGGAGAGTCATGGGCAGCGAAGACGGGATGGAGAAAGACCATCTTGGGCTCTGTGGGCAGGGTCAGCAAGGAGGAGCTGGGGTAACAGCGGCTGCCATCCATGCAGGAATGTGATGGGCCACCTGCAAGGCCTGCAGCTCCCTGTGCACCCTCAGCCTATGGATTTTGCCTTGCCTTCATTCCACAAGTTCTACCAGGAGATTCTCCAAGTGATGGAATTCTGCCTTCCACATGACAAGGGTTTGGTCAGCATGTCGTGGGAAGCTTTGGAAGTGGCTGAGGCATTTAGAAACCCAAATGCTGTTTTTTGGGTCATCTGCTTTACCTGAGCACAGAGGTTGCTTTTTAATTGATCCTTGGTGATAGGTTATTCATGAAACACAGGAATTGGATGGATGTAATTTTGCTTCAGGTTGCTGTGCCCCTCAGTTCCTGTACAGCTCTGTTTTTGCAAGGTGACTTGAGCCTTTTCATGAACTTTCAGGGTGGCATCACAGTGCTCACTGTGGGTTGTGGGAGACCTTTAAACCCATCGCTGTACTTGTCTGATAAATGCAGGAGGGCAGAGGACAGGAAGGTGTGATAGAAAGAAAAAAAGCAGGGACAGCTGAAATAGGGATCCTGTTTTATACTCCAGGATGGCAAGAAAAAGGAGATTTTTCACTTTCAGGCAGCAGAGCCCTGCAAGCAGAGAAGGCAGTGCCGCTGAAATGCCTATGCATGTCCATCTCAAACTTCCTCTCCCCAGCTCCTCCAGCAGCTCAGAGGAGGCAGGGCCAGAGTGTGGCATCTTTCCACGCATTAATCTTTGCACGACCTCTTCCCTCATTTCCTCGGATCAACATATCTGCAGCAGCCATCACTCATCCTACCCTGAGCTGGCACTGGCAGCGCTGGGAGGGCAAAGGGGCGCTTGTGCTCCCTCCTTCCCACCAGCTCCTCTGCCAGGCCGGCATTCAGAGCACTACAATGGGATATTGTGCCGCCGGGATTGCGTGCTGCTGTTTGGATGGGGTGGGGAAGGGGTCATTATTTTTTTTGTACAGTGGGAGCCAGCAATCTGGAACAAACTGCTTTAGAAAGCACCCAACGTGCCTTTCATTATTACCAAAATAAGAAATGCATTATCCGGCAAAAAGACTCCGTGCTGCTTATGTTGTGGAGGGGTTTTTTCTTCCGCCCTTTTGGGATATTTTTACCAAGCAAAAAAGGCTCAGGAAACCCTTTAAGGAATGTTAGTGTTCAAACTTTTGTGGGGGGAGGGTAATTATACCCTTTTTTTTCCCCAGGAAATTCACAAATCTGACATCTTTTTCTTTGGGAAGGCAGCAGTCCCTTTGTGTGTGGTTAAATGGCTGGTTTGCTTCAGAGCAAGCCTGCAGAAACATTGTTTGGAACCAGGAAGAAGTGAAAGGTGGCAGCCTAATTACTGAGCTGAGGTGCCTCTAGAGACAAGGTGCCACACAGCTTTCTGAGAGAATCAGCCCATTCAGCTCCAGGAACACTTGGGAACATTCAGTAACAACAGAGATACTCTAGAGTTTGAGCAATCAGAAGAGGAAAATCAATATTGTGTATTAAGGACACTGTCATAATTAGAAGTGAGTAGATGTCAGATCCTGCTGTGCAGTGTTCCCATATCAGCCAGCCTTTGGCTGGGATGCCAGCAATGTCCACATTGGGGTTTCCAGTGCCCAGACTTCCCTTCAGAAGTGTTCAGAACTGATGGTGCAGTTGACCCTCATCCTCCCCCTCCTCCCACCCCTTCATCATCCCCACATGTAATTATTGCTTCAAGTTTCCAAACTCAAAGAGGAAGTGATAAAACAATTCCAGCACACCTTGACCTTTGATGCTCACACAGTACAGATTTATTGTTGGGGTTTTGTCTTAGTAATTGGCCTGAAGTTTTGCAGTAACTGTTGTAATAGGCTTGATGTTGCTCTGTTTCAGACATGTAAATCAACTATCTAGTTTTTTTCTGTCCTAATTTTGGGATATTTATGCATTTACATAGTTTTGACTAATCTTCCAGTGGTGTGACTACTTGATCTCTGGCCATGGAGATTTGAGAGAAATTCTTCAACATCAGCAACAGTTCAGATAGTTGTTTGTGCTGTGTTGTTTTAGGAATGCTGTAGTCCCATTTCACCAATTTTTTATGTATGTTAGTAAAAACATAAGTCTTGTAAATATCTTGTTGCTTCAACATCAGCAACAGTTCAGATAGTTGTTAGTGCTGTATCATTTTAGGAATGCTGTAGTGCCATTTCACCAATCTTTTATGTATGTTAGTAAAAACGTAAGTCTTGTAAATATCCAGAATTATGGCATGGTAATGGTTCGGGATTTTTTAAAAAATGTTTGGTGTTTTTTTTTTTCCTTTTAACATTCCTTTAGGCTTTTAGGAGCTATGTTATGGTCTACAGCAGAACTGTGTGTTGAAGTTGCTCTGTTCTCTGTGCTGCCCATCACACGAGAAGCAGGAAGGACAGAGCTCAAGGGACACTCTTCTCCCTCCTGGTCCTGCACCCCAAGGCAAAACATCATACGATTTCATTTGAGACTCAGGGTAGGAAGTAGTCTTGGAAAATAAAGAGAACAGAAGTAGGTAATTTCGTCATGTTTTTGACATGTTACATAAAATAACATGTTCCTGGCACGAGCTGCCAGGTTTGCATTTGCCTTCTCTGTATTCAGATCTTTTTATTAAGAGCAACTGAAAGTAGCTGAATGCTGAACTCTTGCTGGCACCTGTTCCGGTGGGCCTTTCACTTTACCTGTGCACTGCTGTATTTGTTTGTCCATACACATAACCCAGTGTGGCTCTGTTTGCACACCTCGGATCCTGCTGCCCCAGTCACCTCCTTTGTGTCTGGGTAGGGGAACTTGTAACTCCAGGTGTCAGGTGGCACTGCTTCTTGGCTGAGGGTACACCTCAGTGTTGAATAATGCTCAGCTTTTTATCAGCACCTTGGTTCAGTGCTCCTTCCCTTGTTCTCCAGAGTGCAGCCATTGTGTCCGACTCCATTCCTCCTGCAGCCATCCATGCCGCACAGGATGCTTGGCCAGCTCCTGTCATGCCAGCAGAGGATTTGTAGCACCCTGTAGCATTCCTGTAGCACCCTGGTGCTACAGGCGTGTGCCTTTGGGGCAAACCTTCCCTGTTTCATGCAGCAGAGCAGGTTTGGCATGCACAAGTGTGATGAAACTCAGTTTGGAGTTGTGCCTCAGGAGCATCCTAATGGACTCCTGTTCCTGGGCGCAGCAGACCCACTCCTCACCTCTGACATACATCAGTCAGGTTTTCAGCACTAGCAGATCTGCTCCTGGCATCCTCATGGCTACTAATGTATGGGAAGCCAGGGATATCTTAAGCTTTTCCCTTCCTGATTTAAGTTATGGCATCCTGTGCTGAAGTTGTGTACTAAGTGATCTTAATCTCACTGACAGAGCCTGTAGCTTTTTGCTGGCAGGGTTAGACACACTCCACTTGTAGTCACTGGACTTCATTTAAAGCTACTTCAAAATTTATTGTGCTTGACCTGTGCTTCATGGGAAGGTTGAGTTGGGAGGGATTTACCAGGTCTTTAGGTCCTGGATCCCCTGGTTTCACAAGCTTTGCCCTAAAATCCTATTCAGAGACTTCTTAAATTCCTTTGATTCCCAAGTTACTCTATAAAGGGATTGTAGGTCGAGCTGCCCACTTCTCCATCCCAACCCTGACTGGTACTGAAATTTATGGATGTGTTGTTTCATCCAACTGGCATCTGAGCCTTCACACCATAGGCAGAAATAGGGGGAGACATGGAGGTGCTTCCCGTAGAAGTGAAGTGCCAGGGGAAGTGACTGTTGATTTTGACATCTGTTTTTCCTTCAAATGTTTGTCTTTCACTCCATAAGCACCGAGTCTTTTGAAGAAACATGGTAGTGAAATACTGAGCTGGAAAATTGAGCTGGAAATGCAGGTTGTGTCATTGGATGGGTGAGCCCTCATGAATGCCAGAGTTTAGCCTGGACCTCTCCTAATCAGATGTTCCCGTTGGCCTGGGAGGATCTGTGTCAGTCTGCACAAAACTGGGTTTATTCCTGTGGAACCTTACACTGGCCAGTCTTCAAGTACTGGGAAAACCATTTCTTCTCCTCTGTCTCACTTCTCTGCTGGTATGGAGTAGGAGGGGCAGATCATAGATTTTTTTCATTTTGTGTGAGCGTTATGATTTGGCGCCTGTTGGAGTAATGAATATGGCATTGTCTTTTCCTGGATTTATGCTGACATGGGATAATGCTCTAGGCTTTTTCTCTTTCAAACCCCTTGCCTTCAGAAGTTCTTCCCTGAGGAAGCCCAGCTTCCTGCCAAGTAGTTCTGTGAGCTCACCAACCTCTCTCATGTCCCTGTAAATGTGGCATTTTCCCATGGGTTTAAAACCGCTTTTCTCCCCTCCGTTTGCCAGCATGAAATAATAGGATTGTTCCAGTGGGAAAGGAAATGTGTTTTGACACCATTGTGTCAGAGTGCCACTTTGAGGGTGATTTGTTTAACTTGTGCTAAGTTCCTGTTGGCGTTTCTTTGCAGTTATTATCAATTTGTAAACATTACAGAGCAGGCTGCAGAGTGCCAACTGCTTTATGTTTTGTGTTAAATCAAACATGCAGAGCAGCCCGTTCGCATGACCTAATCCCCTGTGCCCGAGTTGTTTTGCATCTCTGGGACCAAGATCTCCAAAAAGAGTGACTTTGGAATACAAAGCCATGAGGCTGTGCTCACCCCAGTGGAAAGGCAGGTCCTGACACCCGCAGTGACTCAGGTTGGCAGAGGAATGAGTGCCTCTCCTTCCATGCAGATCTGTGGCTCAGAGTTGTAAAAAAAATAGTAATGAGAAGTTAGGGAATCCTTGGGTTTGTGTTATCCTACCCACTACAGGCTGCTACCTTCAGACGTTCTCTCAAAGTGAGAAAATCCCTAATATCTACATTTTAAAAAATAATGTAGGTGAGTTTTTCTTCCCCATAAACACATCCAGTGTCTCTAGCAGGTGGCAGGGATCCCTGAGCATTCCTTTTCCCACCCTGAGCCTGAGCAGCAGCAGTGCTGGGCTGGTTCCTGGGTGGACTTGTGGCCCTGGGCTGTCTTGCCCTGGAAGGCTTCAGAGCAGCAGTGCTGGGCAGGACGTTACTCGCTGCTGGAGTGCCAGGGCTCCATGTGAGACATGTGGGAAGGTCACTGTGTGTCCCTGTGCCATGAGCTGCCCAGAGGTCACGTGCCACTGCAATTAGGACCCCATCAGGAGAGCAGGACCAGCAAACAATCCATATCTAAGTCATCGAGAATCAAAGCATTTACGGCGTGCCGCATTGTCCACTGGAAAGCCAACATGTGCTAAGGAATGACAACAGGCAGAGGAGGTTATTTTAGTTCTGGGTTTTTAACAGCTGTCCCTCTGTCTCTCCTTGTGGTGGTCAGCCTTTCCAGCCAGATGGGCCATGCAGCCCTTTCCAGAGGCAGGGACACGCGATGCTCTTCTCTTGTCCCCTGTAACTTGTCACGCAAGGCTGGCGGCTTTGTTCTCGCACACTGAATCCAGTGCTTCTGGGAAGCTTTGGACTGAGATATATTACAAGCTGGATAAATTCATTCTGCCTCCCCCCTGCTTTATGTCATATAATGGTGACAGAAAAAATGGCAGTAGGAAAAAGCTGCTATTGTTAAAATAATTAATCTGGCTGATAGCCTCTTCCTAAAGGGCCCTTGGGAAAGAGGACTGCCAAAAGTAGGCTGCAGGCTGGGCGAATTTGCATAGTGTGAAAGGTGGGACATTTAATAATAAATCTGTATTTGTTATCTTGGCCTTTTACAATGAAATGGAAGTACCGCCAGCGCTTTGACGTCCAGAGTAAATACCCTACAGTATTTACTAGGCAAGGCTGAAATAGGCTTTTGTGGGGAGGTTCAAATAAAAATGAAAAGCAGAGTGTTGTGAAGTGAGTTTTGAAATGCTTAAAATGATGAGTTTCTCTGGTTTGGGTTTCTGGAACTCTTGAAGAGATTAGCATAAATTTGGTTACATGAAGGATAAAGCCTGTTGTTAAAAGTGGTGGCAGTGAATCCAGCACAGCATAAATTTAATAATCTACTTCTGCTGGTTTTCATCTTTTTCATAATGTTTCCCTGACAGAATTATCTGCTCTGAACTTAAGTCCAAATCCACAGAATTTACATCTGTCACTGTTTTTTGAGCGTAAGTGGCCATTTAGAAAGGTACCCAGACTTCTTGTAAAGGCGCTTAGCAGTGGCATGTCCGCTGTGTCCCAGGGATGTGACTAAGTCCTCCTGAACATTCAGTATGGCGTCATTTACCACCCATGAATGCAAGCTTCATCTCTGGATAAATGCTAATTAATGATTATGTCATGTAATTAAAGTTGTTCTTTACCAGTAGCCGGGCTACTCAATCTAATGGCTTTTGTATGTAACACGTGACATATTCCGAGGAATGGAGATTTATAGTTTTAAGAGGCAGCGTTGCCGAGCTGGGTTAATGTGGTTCACTTCTGCAAAAATGCAACAGCTCCAGTCTCTTGTTTTCCTGCAAATGAAGCAACAGGAAGGTGGCTGCCAGCAGCACATCTGCTTTCAACGCAGGGAAAGGTGAGCTTTCAGCATGCAAAAAGATACTGCTGACGTGGAACACTGGGAAACATTTTTTTCCTCTCCTCTTGTCTTCTGAAGGTACTGAAGCATTACATGGAAGGCTGGGGAAGGTGTTTTGTTTAAATTTGAAGCTTTCCTGTGCTTGTGGTGCTGTGGGAGCTACTCTGTTCCAGTCTAGTAACTCCGTATCAGGTGCAGGGGTTGTGTTGGGTTACACCAACAAAGGGTGTGCAGAGAGCAAGCAGAAACCCAAACCACGGCTGGGGATGGGCACCTCCAGCAAGCAAGTCCTGGTCTTTGGGAGAGTGCCCCAGTTGTTAGCAGGGATGGGCTGGCTCCCAGCCCTCAGTGCCCAAGGCCTGGTACCACGTGGGAGGAGCCGGTCAAACGCAGCACATGGAGCACAGGGACGCAGTCCAGGCGTTAGGGAGGCAGTTTTGGATACGTTCACAAGACTTGTGCAGCCAAGATGCACATGAAAATTGCTGTCTTAAAATCTTGCTTAATCTTAAAATGCTTTATCCCACACTTCAGAGTATCCACTCTCTTGGTTTCAGCAGTCACCAGCTGTCCCTGACTGCTGTAGGGAGGAATAGCAGTGTGCTGACTCAGCCCAGATGCTTAAGCACAGTTTCTATACAAGATTTGCAGCACAGGGTTGGGAAGGGAGGTCTGTAACACGGCTTTTGGTGCAGTAATGCCATGCCTGGAGAGTTATCAGGATTGCTGTCTGCTTGCCTGCTTGTTCCTTTACTTACTGTGACTTTGCTCATCCTTTTCCTATCTCCCTGTCCCTGCAATTGCCCAGCACGTTGTAATTATCTTGTCATTCTTTAGAATCAATGCCTTCCCATATATATGTCCGTGGTTCCCTGGCTAGCTTCACTGGCAGATGCTTAGGGGCAAATCTTCAGCTGGTAAAAATAGAGCTCCCTGCAGCCGTGATAATTTACACCAGCTGACAATTGGGCACTTGTGCTCCATCTTAAAAATATCCATCTCTGAGAAGCAATTTGTTACTTAATGAAGAAAATTCTCCTTGTCATCTATTTCTCATTTCTAAACACCATGAATATGGTTGGGTATTTTTTTTTCCTTTTTAGACTAGGCTTTGTTTTTAATAGAAGCAGCATTGTGTAATCTGGACTGTAACACATGTTCATGAAAGTGTCTTTGAAATATGCATTTTATTTCTTCTTAAAATATTTTAAGAAAAACGTTCTGTATTTTGCTATGAGATACATAAATGCTTCATACCTGCCAATTCTTTCTGTTTGGGAAGTATCCCTTCCACATTTTGGCAGGAGAACTGTAGTTCTCCCCTGCCCTTTTTCAAAATCCTCTCTGAAGCCAACTTATTTTTCTGACTCTAAACATATTCTCCATTTTCAAATGTTGGCAGGTGAGATAATTTTGTATTGTAATATCGCTTCATAGAAATTAATGGATAAAAATACAACCTGTGACTCTATTTTTTAAGTCTCCAGTGCCAAGGAGTGGACTGTAGCTGGAAGATCATCTTCCTGTTAATGTGTGTGTGCTGTGGTTCCTCCTTGCTCATCCATGTTCAAATCAACCCCACACCAAACTGCAAAGCTTTTTTTTTTTTGGAGTAAAAAGAACTCTTTTATTTCTCTTCTTTAAAGGACAAAACATTTGGGTAGTGCTGCTGCTTTCCTTTCTTAAACTTTGTTGGAGGAAGCTGTAAGGAGTGGGAAAAGTTCATTTTTACTGTTTAAAGTAGTACAGACCCCTGCGGCTGACCTTCCTTTAGGACCTTAAAACCTCAAAGTTTTATGCTCCACACACTCTGCAGCGGGGTTCCCGGGAACACCCAGGTTCTGTGTTAATTTGTTATCTATATAAATATGAAGAGATCATGTGTGTCTTGTAATACCTGGATTGCACGGTCATATATTTAAAATTATAAATAGAGAGGCCTATTTCAAGTAGGAAAGCTGTAGAGTGAGATAGTGGAGAGATGGATTTGGGGAGATTTGGTACTGTTCAGGATGCTGTTATTGCATTAGGTAAAGTCTGGCCTCCTGCATAATGCGTTAGAGCTGCCAGGCTTGCTGCTTCTTCCCCAGGCATTTAAATTGTGTTTCAGCTGCCCCTTGGAGATAGAAGACTTTCTGAAGTGGGAGAACTTGCACTGGCTTCATTACAGTTTAATTGTGGATTTTCTGTGAAGTTTTTCGTTCAGTTTTAGGAGTTTGGATGTTTTTATTCTGTTTGGTTGGGGTTTTTTTCCCCTCTTACTTTTTCTCTTTGCCCCACAGCAGTTAGTTGCTTCCCTCCATCAAAAGGAAAAAAAAGAGTAAATGAAGCAGCTCAATGCTGCATTTTCCTAAAGGGTGATTTAAAGGATTTCTGAGCATTAGCTCATAGAAGCAACACTGGGAATTGTGCTGCTGAAAGAAGAAAGGAGAGGAAGTTGTTAGTGCTCCTGAGTATGATGAGTGACAATGATTGTTGTGTTACTTTTTGTCACTGCTTGTTCCAGCTCATGCAGACCTACTTGATCACCGTAGTTCCTCCTAAGAGAGACCCACCCAGCTATCACAGCACTGGGGAGCTGACAGTGCAAACCTTCTCTGAGAGCCTTGTATTAATTCAGTTACTCTTCAGATTTAGCATGCACGTGGGAATCTGCTTGTTTTAAAAGCTTGCAAGGTTGATTTCTTCATTTTAGACAAGTGTTTCAAACACTAGCTGATACAAATCATTCACCAGCGAGCTACAGATCCTATGATTTACTAGAGATTATTAGAAATAGGTTAGAAATATAGGTTGGATATTAGAAAAAAGTTTTTTACAGAAAGGGTGATAAAGTATTGGAATGGACTGCCTGGGGAGGTGGTGGAATCACCGTCCCTGGATGTGTTTAAAAACAGACTGGATGTGGCACTCGATGCCATGATCTAGTTGAGGTGTTAGGGCACGGGTTGGACTTGATGTTCTTGCAGGTCTCTTCCAACCCATACATTCTGTGAATTCTGTGAAATTATTAGAAATTTGAAACAGAAGAGCCTTATTTCAAGGAACTGCTGCATGGGCGGCCTTCTTTTCTGGCTCTGGCACCGGTGCCATAGCAGGGATGTAGCCCAAAGGACTCCATGAGCTCCACACTGATTAAGCGTGGAGGAAAAGGTAAAATTACAAAACCAGAATGACTCTTAAGTATTCACTTTTTTGTATGAGGTAAAGGCAAAGGTATAAACCATTGTATGAAGACTGTCTCCTCTCTGAGGTGAGGAGAGACCCCATAAGGAAAGACTGTTTGTCCTCTCATTTTCCTCCCCTCTTACACCGGCCAGAATTTGCATCTGACTGCGTTTTCTGCAACAGGTTATTTCATTTATTTCCAGCATTCATGCAAGTGGAAAGCTATTTCCAGGCTTTCCTTTGCTGAAGGACAGACGTCTTCTGGTCTGATGATCTGACTGCAGCGAAGGAAATGGAGAGAACAGTCCATAAAGTCTGAGTCCTGTCCCCAAGTGCAACGCTAGTGAGCATCAGCAGCCTGAATGTGAGCGTTGTGGTCAGGCAGGTGTTTGAAAATCAGGTTGTTCTGGAATCAGTGCCTAAGCTGTATGTGACAGTCCCATCTTGGTGTTTGCTGGGCATCATTAGCATGCTGGGCATCATTAGCATGCCAGCAGAGAGCTGGGAGGCAGCTGGGGAGCATTTAATGGGCAGCACGCAGCCATCCAGCAAAGCAGCAGCAGCTTCTGAATGGAAAATGACAGTGTCTAAGCCATTTTGTAGGAGCTGTCCAGCAAAGGAGAATGTCTGACAGAGCAGGCAGGACATGATGTCATTTTCCCAGGAGAGGGTTTGCAAAGGGCGCTGCACCTCCTGCCTTCGGCATCTCTTCGTCTCCTCTGCTGAATGCTTTTGTTGCAGCAGCCTCTTAAGTTTGTTCTTTGGCAATGTCATTCTAAGAACAGAGTAAATTCCAGGCATTTAAATGAAAATGAGTTTGGTTCCATTTTGGTTTTTTGTCTCCCATGGAGTACATATGGTTTTCTCTAATTGATGCTGAACAAATCAACGTTTAGGCATTACTATACCAATAAATCTACTGCTGTGTCTGTTCTTTTCTTTCAGGTGTGCATTCAGAAATTGGCTAACTAGGCTTGTTAATTCATAAATTCAGCATGTGCAGGACCTCACAAAGCCAGAGAAATGGGTAGTTCTGCAATCTGTTGAAAAGACATTATGCATTATATGAATTGCCCAATACATGTGTCCCAGACAATTTTCCTCAGTGGTTTTTTATTTGAGGGGAAGTACAAATGATCACATTCTTAGCCTAAAAGTTGCTGAGGACAAGTTCCCGAGAAACAATTGAAAATGGATAATTGAAAAATATTAGCAGCAGTAGAAATATTAGAAGAACAACATTTCTTTAATGATGTTCTTGTTTATTGGTGGTATCTGCATTTCTTAACCCTTTGATTATCAGATTAACACTTGTCCTCAGTTATGAACAGCAGTAAATAACTGCCTAACAGTGTCATCAATGTGTGGAACTCAGTTTTTAAATCAAATTCAGATGGGAACACCCAGTATCAATGCTGTGCTTGCTCTTAGGGCTCTGGTGTCAAATCAGTTTAAAGTTGTGTTATCTAATGTAAAACTGAAAGTTGCTCCTGAAGCTAAAATGCCAGGTTTGCATCTTGTGAAGGGTTGCTCAGACAGAGCTGTCCTGCAGGTGAGAGTGTGTCACTGGGCATCTGCACCTTCTCTTGGCAATGTAAATAAATAAATGTTGCAAATAGTAAATAAATGAATAAACAGAGAAAACACACCCATTTAAATCCTGGATGACCTTGGTGCAGTAAGTGTGGAAATGCTCTCAGAGTGCAGTGACTGATTCCAGGACTCAATCTTTAATTTCCTAGTGATGACCCTTCTCCCATCCCAGTGGGAGTCAGGCAGGGATGTAGGGTAAGGAATTTGCCCCACAGCTGGCAGCTGTGGTAATGCAGAACACAGCTGCAAACCTCTCCTCCATCCGTGTTAAGCTGATTCAGGCCAGCTCACTGCAGCAGCAGGGCTAGAAATAAAAACGGCGTGCTGCACTAGATAGGATTGTTTAGGTTGTTGTCTCTGGTTTTTGTGGGAATAATTGGCACCTACTTGTGTTCTCTGTGCTGCTCTGTGATGTTATTGACCACTTTCCTAACATCCATTTCACTTCCAAGCTGCAGAATTCTAGACTTGGAGTTATTTACCTACAGTTTCTTCTACATACCTTGTCTCAGACTTTTCCTTCTAGTTGTAGTGGGGAGTTTTGAAATTTTAGTCTTTAATTATTTAACATCCTAATTTTAATATGCATCATCTTTGTTTCTTGATCGTTTTGTTGACAGTGATTTGACTTTTCCCTTTCAGAAAGGAAAACCATTCATTTGCCTTGTGAATATCAAAAATGAGACTTACTGATAACACAAAAGGGGAACTTACTGGAAGAAACACTGCAACTTTCTTTTAAAATTCTTTCATTTGTATTTTAGTATTGATATTACACGGTGTCATAAATTATACTGCAACCTCTTTTCTTTTCTTGCCCACACAGAGCATTTAATAAAAGAAAAGAAAATGTCACTGGATCTGTGAGTGTCTGTATGTATTTGTCAGAACACCACAGCAGAGTGGCATTGTGTTGAGGGCCCAGTCAGGGTGGTAATTATTCTCCCAGCAGTTAAAGGCTGTACCTGTTCCCTGCATTTTAAGTGCCTGCTGGAGAACAAGGCACCACAAATTGATTAAGTATTAATTGTGACATTGAAATTTTCTGTCACGTGGCGTTGAGCTGCATTGATCTGTAAGCTGCCTTTAAACACCGTGATGCAACTGCTTGAATACAATGAAAGCGCACAAGGTGGCTTTTTATGGGAAATCCATCTACAGCTGTGTGGCAAAAGACATTTCTGCCTTTCAGGGTGCCTTGGGAAATCAGTCCATGTTAGTTCTGCATACAGAAGTAATGGTGAGGTCAAATGAATGTTTCCAGGCTAAAGGGTTTCTCTTGTAGGTTAGCGGAATTTTGGTACGTGAAGCTTCGATAGCCTTCACAGGAGGATTTTATTTTGATTACAAATATGGGTCGGTGCAAGGCTTCTGCAATAATGAGTGTGTAAGCTGCCACAGCCCATCTCCTGTGCTCTTGGAGGTGCCTTTTGGAGCCATTTCTCTCCTTACAGAGACACAGTTCAATCAATAAAGGATATTAACAGGGTTTGTACTCGTATTTACAGATCTCCACAGTTTCTTACCCCTGATGCTTAACATACCACAAGCCCAGTCACACCCCAAAGGAGATATTTGCTACCCCTGGTAAATCACCACGACCTCCTTGGGCTTCTGCAGCCAAAAGTGCTCCAGCCTGCAAGGGGTGCCCTGTGCTGCCTGTGTGTCTGCCAAGGACATGCTTTTCCTTTTATTTAAAGAAATTCTGTGAGTTCTTGGTTACTGCAGTGACACAGATGTGGCTTTCCTCTCTGCTGTGCCACAGCCGGGTCGTTTTAGGAAGTCCTGGTCCCTATGGGTGAGTGGCCAACAACTCCTCCACCGTGGCTGCTCCTGAGCAGGCTGCAGGTGTGAAAATCCCCATCCATCCATCATTCAGGCACCATACCTAAGCTCTCTGAGGGTATTTTGGATTAATTTTTGACTTGTACTTTCCCAAAGTCGACAAAGTGCGTATTTAAACCACAGCAATCATCGGTAATCAGTTTACTATAGATTTTAATGGATGTTAATACAGTTTTCCCTCCAAGTGGAATAAAAATTACTCTTAATTTGATCTTGCCATCAAAAAAGCTTTTCAATGTTTTGATTTTATTTGGTATATTTTTAATCACTTCCCATTTCAAAGCACATAATTTTGCATTAATATACTACTGGGGAACTTGTTCTGTCCTAAAAACATTAGTTGTTTCAATGTTGAGGTGTGTTTCACTTGGTGCATTTCCACCACTGGAGATTAAGGCATTTCTCCAGTTTTGGCACGTTTTATACTTTGAAAATCCTTACCTCAAGCTGTTTTTCCTGTTTTGTTTTCTCCCCTGAGGCATTTCATGTGATGAAGGGAATCTGCATTTTGTGAATTTTTAAAATGCTCTGTGAAGATTTGGTTTGGAAGCTCCAAGATGGGATAGTTCACAGAGGGTGTACGTGTGCCTTTGTAAATGTTTCACGCATTTCAGTCCTCCTGATCTCACATTTAATAATTACACGAGCTAAGGACACAATACAGCTGTAAAAAAAATGCAGAAATTCAGTGCTTACTCTACAATACCTGATTTGAAGTGCTGACCCTTCAGTCTTGCAGTGCCCAGTCCCGTTTGATCAAGGTACAACCCATTCTGCAGCCCCAGCTCCTTTATTCCCACTATTCCATTGATTTACTTCCATCCTTTTCCCATTTGGTTTGAGCTATTAGTTTAAATTTCACAGCTGAAGTTTCAGAGGCCTGCCCTGTTACCCGGTTTGTTGTCCTCATTGCTGGAGTATCGCATTTGTAGTCCTGCCTGTTCTCTCTGTAGGTTATGTGGCACTCTGCAAAGTTAAATGAAGGTTTCAGGGGAGATGCTGGGTTTTATTCCTTCCTCATCTTCCTCTGCATGTGCCTTCACGCTGGCATTGCTGTAGCCTTGTTGGTGTTTTAGAAGATTTCATCAGAGACCCTGGTGGGAGGTGATGAGATCTGGGGGGAATCAGAGCATATTCTCTGCACCCTTCTGTGTCATGTCTTACTCTTTCCTCAGCTGCCCGTTTTCCACTGTGTTCCCTCTTCCCGAAGTGTTGGTCTATTCTCTGGGGAATAAAGGTGTGAATTGTGTGGTGCCAGCTGAGCTCCTGGAATAAGGGAAAGTGTTTATTCAGACGGCTCTTGTGGGTTCAACAGTCGGGACGCACAGCACTCACCTCTTTTATCACCTGATTTTGTATTTGCTGTGACTAAAGCTCTCTCCAGCTGCCCAGGCAGCTTTACCCCTTTTTTCCTGTAGATGGCCTCCGTTTTGCAGCTGGCTCTGGCACATGGTGGCTAATGGTTATTTTGTCTTCACTTAAGGCCTGTGAACCTCTGAGTTGTTCTACGTGTCTATTTTGTGCAGCTCCTTGGCTGCCGAAAGTAACCTGTGAAAGTTAATTCCCCCTTTAGTAACTAAACTCCTCCTGTCCGGGATGGGATTTTCACAGGTCAGTGGTGCTACTGAGGTCATCACTAAAGCTTTGTTGTAATCTCAACTCGTACAGATAAAATGCAGCTTCTGATTAAAGAAAAAAAAATTAAAATAAGCTGTTCTTTCTTTTTCTTGTTACATCTTTTTTTATTTACTAAAACTGGATGTGTTCACCCTGCTTCACTTCTGCTCTGCCAAAACCATCATCAAATCAACTATATAAAAACTAAACCATAGTTTTGGCAAAACAGGATAGAGCTTTTATTAATTTAGTGTTCCTAGGAGCTAAGAACATGAGAATATGAGCAAATAAAACTGTGGTTTGGGAACCACATTGAATGCTGACGTTGCTCCCATATTCGCTTGTCTAACTGAACCAAATGGTTTACCTAGTTTGCTTCCCATATTGTAGAATGCAGAGCATACTTTGTATTCTGTTTGATTTTTCAAGCCGGTTCATTTTTCTTTGTTCTTGAGCTGGTTATAGGAGAAATGGCCCTCAAAGAACTAATTTCTGGAGTTTTTTCTGGCAGCAAAGCAGAAGAAAGAATTTCTGTCCCCCTTTAAAATAGATGCAAAACTTTCGCTGCCTCATCCATAGGCTGGGCTGAAGTCAAGCAGGACGTGGGTCCTTGTCTGTTCAGCCCAACTTGCTCATCCACGGGATCATCCCTTTTCACTGCTCTCTGGAGAAGAAGCTTCTTGCATAGGTCTGCCCCTAACACGGGACTAAAAGTAGGGAGGAGATGAGGAGATTGGCAGACTAAAAGTAGGGAGGAGACGAGGAGACTGAGTAAGTAGAGCAGTGTCTTTGTGTACAGCTTGGAAGGACTATCTGATAAATAGGACGTGCTTCCGATCAATTTCCTGGCTGTTTTGTTGGCCTATGTGGAACAGCTTAGAAATTGCAGCACAAGCTGCAAATTAAAGACAGTTTAGAAAAAAAGCTGATTTAGAGCTGGTAGTGCTTGCAGTGGTAAGCCTGAATTAGCCTTACTTTCTAGACTGAGGTTTGTGGATTATGCTTTTGTGGCTCAATCCTTGAGCTACTGAGCAAAGCTGGTTTTATCCACTTAGGGCAGGCTCTGCTTTAGCGTGTGCATGGTCTCCAGAAGCGCAGTGCACTTTGCTGGAGGGTGTTGGTGCCTGTGTCCTCAAAGCCTCCTGTGACACTGCAACACTCAGCACTTCGTAATGCCTGATACCAACTGAGTGACTTGATTCATTTTGGCTTCGTCTTTCAAATAACCTGGGAGCCCACAGTGTGGATTTTAGGATGGAGCTTGCATCAGGCACCTCTCTGAATGCCTTCAGCAAAGGCTTGTCGCTACCTAGGATAACTCCAAAGCTTCTCATACGCTGCAGCACAAATCTTTGCTGTTGTAGTTTGTGTTCACTGCTTCTTGCTCTGCTCATCTTGTATGAGGAGAAAAATTACTCCTCTCTCACTCCCTGTTTATTCAGTTTCCTTTTTGTTGGTTGGTCCTTTAATATCAGTACCCTCAGCCCACATCTTCAAGTGCACCCAGCTGTGGCAGCAGAGGTGGGTGATTTATCCCTTGTCCTGTGGAGGCTGTTGTCCTGCATGTGTGTCCCAGGTTGGCGTCTGTCAGCTTTGCAAAACAGCACAACAACGTTCAGCTCCTGACGCCTTTAACAAACAATGAAACACTGAGCTCTGCCTGGTGAGGTTCTTGGGAGATGGAGGGAGCAGGAGAGGGGCTGCAAGACTCAGGAGGAAGCTGAGTGTGGGCAGGGAAGCTGTTTCAGGTGCTAATCCTTGATCTCTGGCACTTCTGGAGATGCTAAATACCCTCACCTCAGCAGGATGCTCATAAAAGCATTCACTGGAGAATTAAATATCATCAGCTTAAGAGAGGGTGGGCTGGTCACACTCTTGATGCCCCCATTTGTAGTTGGTAAACCAATTGTATTAAAAAGAAATTAGAAAAAAAGGGAAAAGGTGACTTTGAACCAAAACTCTGCCTTTTTTCCTTGCACTGAGCCCCTCCTGAAGGCCCCTAAATCGTCGCCATTCCCCGGGCAGGTATTGAGCACAGCCCCCTCCAGGCAAGCCCTGGGCCCGCACAGCCTCCCCCAGCAAGTGCGGCATCCTGAGACCGCACAAAAAATTCCTCCCCTGCACAACCTGCAGCTTTATTTTGGCACAAGAATCCCGAAGTGGCAACCCAGGGGGAAGAAGAATTCAAATTCCAGCTTCCCACACGGCAACACGGAGACTTACCACTGAGTCACCAAAGCTGCTTAAGAATATCATTATAATATTGCCTGAAAACAACATTCCTACCTGCTAAGCTGCAAAGTGTTCAGGCTTTATAACATTCAATTCCCTGCTTAAAGTGTCCACTTGCAGGTGCGTTTTTTTCGCTGAATTTAAGACACCTTGTATCTCCAGTGAAGTGTTTTTCAGCCAGAAGGTGTAACTTGGGTGGAAGTTCATTTTATGGATCAGCTTATACTCAAGCTTCAGGTGCTTGAGAAGAGCAAGTTACAAAGCAAAAAGGCTCTGTTTAATCAGAGGACCTTTAGTTCAAATGGTCTTTGCAGGACAAAAAATACTGAAGTGAGTGGTTTGTTTGCATCTAAGGTGGAGAAATCACAGCATACATTATGCCTCATCCTGGTAGCACTGAATGCATTTCATATGAATTCAGAGGAAACATTTAAATGCTTAATTTCATTGTCTCAGAAGTTCTTTCTCAGGGTTTGATTCATTTAATGCATTTGTTTTGTGTTTTGCGGTGCAAGACAAAATAAAAAATGGAGCAGCTTCAAGTGTTGGCTGTTTCCAGCAGTTTAATTGTGTTGTGCTATGAGATCTGGGGTGGTAATGACTGATAAAAGCAAATCTGTACTAAGAAGTATCACTCGGATGTTTTGGGAATGAGCCTGCAGACAAATTCCCTCTGCTGCTCTGAGCTAGGACTGTCTATAATGAATTAAAGAAAATGGTCCAAGACATGGCCAAGATATTCAAAAATGAATATCATAACTACTAAAGACTGTGCTTGAACATTCACAGGACTTATGCTTTAGCTCTTAGGAAAAGTTCATTAATATGCCTATTTTGAAGGTATGGATCTCTGAATATTAGAATACATAAAACAGGAATCCAGGATTCTAATCTTAAGCCCTGATGCAGAAAATTGTGGCTTGCAGCTTCAGACATGTGCATTGTCAGTTCAAATCTGTGCCACCATACAGAGAAAATTGAGAAAGAAAAGGGTGGAAGGAAAAGGAAACGCCAGGGAATATTTTGACGAAAGGATTAATTATCAAGATTTCAGGATATGTGTATCTGTGGGGGTTTTTTAACTGTAGTTTCTTGCTGGAAAAGCCTTTGCATGTTCTCAGAGTCATGGAATCCTTTAGGCTGGAAAAGGCCTCTGAGATCATTGAGTCCAACTGTTCCCCCAGCACTGCTAAGGCCACCTCTAAACCATGTCCCCAGGTGCCATATCGATTAAATACCTCCAGGGAGGGTGGCTCTGCCACTTCCCTGGGCAGCCCGTGCCAGTGCTTGACAAGCCTTTCTCCTGTTAATTTCTCACTGAAGTTAATTTTGCCTTGCATGACTGACCTTTATCTCTGAGGACAAAGACATCCAGAATTTCCATCCCACTTAGAACTGGATTCATTGAATTAGATCTAGGCCTAATTGCACCGTGAATTGCAAAACACAGCTCTGTCTATGAGATGCTTTCATATTGTGGCCTCATTATAATAAGGTGTTAATGGAACAGTGCATTGAATTGATCTTGGTAATTATATTTCTAGTGCTCCACAGAATCTTGCTGATTTTTAAGGCGATGCAAGGAGAGCTAATAATGAATAAATTTAAACTGTGTAGTAATAATTGCAGTGCTCTTGTATGCATGTGATATTGGTACTTTACGTTGGGAAAATTGAAGATTTGTAGTATTTTGTTCCTATCTTGTACCCCATGTGTTCATACCATCTTCCACTGCAATTATGTAACTCTCTCCAGATCCCTAACAATGATCCCTAACTTTCCCAGGTACCATCTTTTCACAAAAATTGAAGAAGAATATGTTATTAAAGCCAGAGTTCAGACAGCTGAATTTATTTATAAAAGAAATTGGATGCACATATCCTTGGGTGCCTTGATTATGGGAATCATTCTTGGTTTGATGGAAGCAAGCGCAGCTGCAGGTGTGGAAACAGCTGCTCTGAGTGGGTTTGATTTTATGTCTGTTCCCCAGAAGTGTAAAAGAAATTCTTTCCTCTTCCATGTCTTGGTACCTGACCCACGAAGGACAACCCTTTGGAGTGTCAAGTTTTGGGTATGGAAATGATTAATCTAAAGATAAGATTTTCAGAAGAACCTGTTGATTTTGTGTCCTGAATTCCACTGAAACTCTGGTGGAAGTTGACATCCCAAGTCTTTAATTCTTAATTCTTCATCATCTATGTATTTTGTTACCAAACACAAAAGTTAGAGGTTATGTAGGTCACAGAACAAGCTGGAAAAGTAGGAAGTGTCAGTTTTATGTTGTTTATTGAGCCATGTTGCTGACATTCTCATAAGAAGTAAAAGGATGATTATTTTAGCACTTCATAATTTAACTGAATCTCACTGAAATTCCATCGAAAAAGTGTGAAACATTTTTGAGGCTTAAGGAACATTTCCCTACTTTCTATGGGAAGCTCTACGCAAGTGATGGAGAGCATCAGTACCTGGAATAGATTCCTGTAATTTGCAAAATAGGCTCCTCCTCTAACCGGAGAGATTTTGGGGTGGTCCCTCATGGTTTGGCCGCATCTGTAATTCTGCAAGAGCTGGCTATTGCAGCAGCTAAATCTGGGGAAAACTGTTAATATTTTACATGATGAAAGTTTTAGGTTGCTCTCAAAATTTGGATTAAAAAACTAAAATCAGTTGGACTGTGAAGAAGGAAAGACAGGTCCTTTGTGGGATGAAGTTAATGACTCCCCTGTGATTTCAGGGGTTGTCCTGTCATTTATAACATCTGAGGGATTCTAGCCTGCAGTTTTTAGGTAGCAAACTTGGAATCTTCCTTATATTTGGCTGCTCAAAAGGTATAATCTTAATCAGGCTGTACATGAGTGAGCACGTGAGAAAAGGGAAAATGGGAGCAGGGTGCTGCTAAAGCAGGGAGTAGTGGGAGCTGGATTTACGGTACCAGTGCTCCTGTCCTTGAGGAGCTGGATGCTTGTGAATGTCAAATCTCTAAGTAACTGTCCTTCAAATCATAAAACAATTCATTTTCTTTTTGAAGTGCCTTATCTGCGTAGCTCTTCTTTGGTTGCTTTGTGTGACAGAGATCTTTTTCTCTTGCCTGTTTCAGGGAGAAAAATCAGTCTGCTCTCCTTTAGGGATTTAGTGTGTTAACTATGATTTTATGTTTTCTCTTGGAAACGATGCTCTCGTGTTCTCATGTGCAAAATAAATGAGTGAACAAACCAGAAATTGCCTAGGGGCTGAGCCTTTTTGTTTTTATTTTTTATAAGTGTACTTTTAAACAATTCCTGTCTGCTGGTTGAGAGACTTCCCTGGGCTCCCTGAGGAACTGCTGGAATGTCTCTGCCTGTACAGGCCAGGGAAAGTACCAGGCTTGAGGAAAGTTATGTAGCAATAGCACCATTATTAGCATTTTCTGTAGGAGTGTGGGACCTGCATCAAATTGTCCTAAACTCTGGCTAAAATGACCAACGTGTTATTTGGAAGCGAATTAAATGCCTGGACGTTTTTAAGCTGCCAACAGGATGCTCTCCTTTCCCAGGCCGTTTTCTTTCAGATGAGTCAGATTTATTAGATGAAATAAGTACATATTTAGGTAGCTTGTTTTAGATCTGTTTTATCCCATTCAAGCTGCAATAGGGCGTGTCCTTGGCAAGGCAGTTGCCCTACGACTCCTTGTATCCCCCCCAAATCTCCAGACAGACTCCAGACATTTCCATGGCGTTGTGCAGCGGGTGACGCTGTGTCCTTCTCTATTGAACGCACCTGAGCATCAGTGAAGGAAAAGGCTTTTAGATAAACCAGGCAATCAGCCACTGCGTAAACTCATGTCTTAGCGGGTTTTTGGCTGGCTAATATTTGTATCAGGGGAAAAGTTATTTAAATGTTCTCAATTTGTTTGGCTTTGTCTTGGCTCTCAGGGTTGTTTATACTGTTCTGTGTAATCTGTAAAGGTCGTCATAAATGTGCACAATGGTGCCTGTGGCCCTGTTGAAGCTCTACAGGTTTTCCTATTTTCTACTGGATGTAGTTCTTGGATACAGAGTGGGCAGGTATTTATAGAGATGAACTGTAATACCCAGTTTTGCTTAAACTGTCATTTTTTAGGGGAGAATACTTGGTCAGCATTAAAAAGGTCCTGTTTGTAGAGATTAAAAAATAAAATCCGTCAACAGAAAGGTGACAGTCCTTTGAGGCAGAATGGGAATTACAGAGCCAGAGCCACCACAGAAAAAGTTTATCTTAAAATCAAAGTGTCACTCCTAACCCACGCTAAAAATAAATGTGTTTTATATAAAAGGATCAAGAATGCACATTTGTTGTGTTAAAGCCATAAGACACATGCCTCCTGCCTTTAATTTCATTTGAGACAAGTTTCTTCACTAAAGCCGATTAAAGATTGAACCTCACACCTGGACTCCTGTTTTTTAATTATACCAAACAAAATAGATTTGTAGAAGAGGATGAGACAGTAGAGAAGGCAAGAAGTCATGTAATTGCATGGGTTTCTTCTGATTTTATTACATGATTCAAATATTAAATTTGCAGTTCTGGCTCTCCTTGAATATCAAAATACTGATAGTGGCAAAGCCATGCAGTTTACATTTTGCCAGAATACTGAGTTACAGCAGAGGGGCAAATACAAGTTTTTCTTTGTTTGATAACCTTACTGAAGTTTTATTGAGGGAAAAGAATGATAGCTTAAAAAATTCGGAAAATGATCTGGCACTCTCTCTTAAGATAAAAATTGCATGCATTATAAAAAGATTACAGTTGGGAAGGAGATAATTATTTAAGGAAAGTGATGAAGCTTCCCATGGTGGTTTGGAGACCCTCAGTATTTTACATGAAAGCTTCAGATAGCTAATTTTGAGTCTTTCATTTGCACATTTCAAATCGTTATGGTGCCACTGAAGTTTATGAAACTGCTTTGCTGTAGATCTTCCAAGAGGTTTTATTGGTTGTGGGTACTTTTTTCATCTCACTTACCGTATGCCCCTGCTTTGCGCTTGCTGATTCAGCTCCATTTTGAGCTTTACATGTATCAGTTGTTGAGAATGGTTCTTCAACATAGAAGCTTTCTAGATAAATAATTAAATAAATAAATTTACATCTGACAGTCTTGAAAGACAGCAGTAGTTTTCATCTGGGGTGTGCACAATAGGAACTTAATGATTTAAGCTGACTCTCATGCTCAGGGTTGTGCTGCTCTTTGTGCTGCCTTACCCTTCTGTCTTATTAAAAACTGCCTGGTCGTCTCATCTCTTTGCTCTAGTTCAAATAATCGATAAATAATCCTTTCTAAACCCCTTGTGTCTCTGCAAAGGGACTCCTTGAAGCTGTTTCCACGGCCGTCATGATACGTGGTCACAACTGCAACCCTTAAAGAATTAAATGAGTCTTGGTTAGGCAAATTTCCCACATTGTTGATACGGAATGCAGGTTTTGATAAAACGTGCTGTCAAACGTGATGGTTTGGATTGGGTTTGGCAGTAATTTCTTGCCCGCAGGTTTCTAAATGGAAGATTTTAAGAAAGGAAAATGGGGTTATCTCTTATAGGACATCTTTTGGGGTCGTGTGAGCAGCAAGAAGGTTGGGTGAAGCATCTTGCTGATGGTTTTTTTGCCACCCTCAAGATTCATTATCTGAATTTGAGAGTCTTTCACCTTTTTATTTCTACTAATAGACCTCAGTAAGTCTGTATTTTGGGCTTCTTCTTCCACTCAAAGCAATTTACTTTTATTCTTAAAATTAATGCAAAGGCTGTCAAGGAGCTGGGGACGATGAATAATTTTTTTTTTTGAAGTTCAGAGCCAGTGATAGTAGAAAATACAAGAAAGCTTTACTTACAGGGTTGTGTGTCTGCTTCCTTACTAAAAATGCCATCTATTTCCAGGCAGTTTTTGCTACTGCAAATACTTCACCCATCTAACCAGGAGAGTTTGTAATTTCTTCTCGTCTTTTCCAAACGTCAGCTGTGGGCAGGGGTTATGTGCTTGTAATTGGTGAGAGTTGTCAGTATGGTCAAGCAAGTTATGTGAAAATTAACTCTGCTTTTTAAATCCCTTTGTGCTGAAGTGTTGGAGCATTTGAGGCTTGTGGAAAGTGAAATGACCCAGTGTTCCTGAGAAAACAGAATTAGCAGGTCTTCAGCATGAGCTTTGTTTGCCAGATAGATGAGCAGCCCTGGAATCACTGGAGCTGTGCTGAGTTATCCTGGCTTGAAGGTCTGGCCCTCATGGTTTTGAATTTAGTATGAATTGGTGAATACTTTCAGTGTGGAGCTCTCCCAAAATCCTGGCAGTCTAGAAATAATTCTGAAGGGTTGCTCAGAAAATAATGTTATAAATACGCATGTGGCAACAATAATGAAGTATTTGTGGAGAAACTGAGCTCCAGATAATACATCTCAGTATAAGACACTTTAAGAAAATATTTCCAGTTACTACGGGGATGCTAAAGAACAATTAAGAACCAGTTGACTGAAATGCTTCAAATAATCTATAAATAATACTTTCTAAAACACTTGTGTCTCTGCAAAGGGACTTCTTCAAGCTGTTTCCACAACCATTGTGATACATGGTCGCAACCCTTAAAGAATTGAATTACTCTTGGTTAGGCAAATTTCCCACATTATTTATAGGGAATGCACATTTTGATAAATGTTATCCCGTTATCAAATGTGATGGTTTGGATTGGGTTTGGCAGTAATTTCTTGCCCGCAGGTTTCTAAATTGAAGATCTCAGTTCAGCTTTGCCACAGTTTAAGAAAATATTTCCAGTTATTACAGGGCTGCTAAAGAACAATTAAGAGCGAGTTGACTGAAATGGTTCAGAGGTTCAGTTTTGCATGTAATCATTAAATGAATTAAGTTCTGGTGGCTGAATAATTTGAGTGCTTTAACTAATCCACCTTAGGTAATTGAGAGGGAATTTGCTCTTTTAGTGCAGAAAGAAATTAGGCTCTTTTCTTATAAATTTGGGAGATCATTCGAAAGAGGGAATAACTCCTGCAAACTAGGAAGGAACATTGATGCCTTATTAAAATGAACGCATCTGGATTGTTCTATATTTTAGAGCCAAATAACCAAAGAAGTTGAGCTGAATTTGGATCTTTGTGATATTTTATTCTTCTGGGGAGAAGGCTGGTGCTCAAAGCCATTCTCACAACATGTTTCTTATCAATTACAAGGTCCTGATACTGAGGGTTGTGGGAAAAGGAAGAAAACAGCGAAGGCTCTGCCTGATCCCTGTGTCAGGAGAAGGGGTTTCTCCTGGAGCAGGTGGGAATAAGAGTGTCCCTGTCCTCACACAAAGTGTCCCGGTAACTACAGGCTGCTTGCATAGCAAGTTTTACAGTTGTTTTTCCAACTTCATGTTGGGATTCAACAGGATTTGGCCCCCTGATGCACACAGAGGTTTCGCCATGGTCTTGTCTTTTCTTATAAATATTTGTGATTGAAAAAGTGCCCGTTTTTATTTGTCTGACTCTGCCAAGGAAGCTTGACCTGAAAATCTTTTAGCTGAAATCTGAAATCTTCTCTTTTTCCTTCACCCCCTGCTTTCATGATCTCCCACATTTGACAATGCTGTGTATACCAGCACTTTGAATATTCTAGTGATAATGAGGCAATTTCTGCTTTGCTGGAAAGCTGTAATCATCTAGACACATTTTGAAAGGGAAACATAGATGGCACAATGTAAAATGTGCTGTATCAGAAATTTACATTCTTTCCAACTGCATCAATTATTCTAATAAACAATATTATTTTCCCTGCAGACCTTGCATCCCTCATATCTGTCATGGCTATAATTATATTAAATTTTCACATAATCATAGAATCACTGAGTGCTTTGGGTTGGGAGGGACCTCAAAGCTCATCTTGTTCCAATCCCCTGCCATGGGCAGGGACATCTCCCACTATCCCAGGTTGCTCCAAGCCTCGTCCAGCCTGGCCTGGGACACCTCCAGGAATGGGGCATCCACAGCTTCTCTGGGCAACCTGTGCCAGGGCCTCACCACCCTCAGAATAATTTTTTCCCCCTAATATTCAATCTAAACCTACTCTCTGACAGTTTAAAGCCGTTCATCTTGTCCTGTCACTCCATGCCCTTGTGGAAAGTCCCTCTCCAGCTCTCCTGGAGCCCCTTTAGGCAGTGGAAGAGGCTCGGAGGTCTCCCTGGAGCCTCCTCTTCTCCATGCTGAACCACCCCAATTCCCTCAGCCTGTCTAGGAGAAGTGCTGCAGCCCTCACCCCATCTTTGTGGCCTCCTCTGGTTTCAGATATTTCATTCAGCCTGCTAAAAATTCTTCCTGCGTTTCCGTCATGCGGCGCTATTTTCCTCCTGTCCAAACTGCATCATCGCCCGCTACTCCTCTGTGTGCAGCACCATCAATGTTGTTTCCTGCAGTATTGTTATTTTCCTCAGTCCTGGCCTCGTGGCACAGACTTGTTGATTGTTTGGCAGAGCGTGGAGCAGAAATGGTAAGGAGTTTTCAGGTGATGAATAAAAGATGCCGCTCACTCTTAGTTAAGCACCCTGGGAAGTCTCTCTGCAGTAGGCAGAGGGACAAGAGAAACTGAACCACTTGAAAGCAATGGGCAGTTTTTCAGATTGGCAGTGATTTCCATAAATTTGTTTATGGATGCCTGACTTTTTCAGAGGAGCAGCATCCCCTTTGGAAAGTGCTCAGCCCTAAGCTGGGATTTGGCATGTGCTGGTCTCAAGCCCTCATTTGCAGACATTTTGGAGACTGCTGTTAGTGCTGGCTGAGTCACACAAACACCACGAAGAAAGCAAGCAAATCTTCCAGAGACTGGCTCTTTTATTTTGTCATTCACATTTCTGGAGAAGGGAAATACTGTCTAGTGCTCTTTTTGTTTCAAACAGAACATTCTTTTTTGTCTAAATAAAGTAGTTGGATTTTTTTTTCCTATCAGTGAGTCACAGAAAACAGAGAGAAAAAGTTACCCAAAATGATATAAATACTGCTGGGGTTTTACTATTTTGATAGTCCAACTCTAGATTTTGAAATATTGTTTTCTTAAACTGTGTAAAGGTATTTTAAATTTCTTGAAATTTTGCATGCACTGGAAGTTTTTACCATTTCTCTTTTATTTCTGGAATTTGCTTGATGGCAGACCTGTACTGCAGGTGGAGAAGGGACTGGAAATTGTTTCTATTTGAGAATGGTCAACTCCTATGAAAATAGGTCCTGTTTACTCCATGGCTGACTGTGTTCTTAAGAGCTTTATCAACATGGACCTGTCACTTGAAGTCCATTTTAGTCAACATGAGGCAAGTGGAAGAATTTCACTGACCTTAATCATAAAACTCTTGATTTCTCTTTCTTTTTCCTTATTCCAGTGCAGAGTTTAGAGCATAAGGCAAAGTTCTCCTGTGAAGTTATTTAATATTTATTCCACCTGATTAACTATTGGTATCTTGGGTTTACAAGCACTTTTTGGAGAGTAGTACTTTAGTCTTCAGGAATAAAGAAAATAACATTATTAGTAGGCACATAAAGAAAAATAATAAAGTTTATTCTTTTGATTAGTTACAGAATTAATTTGGTAGACTATTTTTTTCAAAGTACTTTAGCACAGAATGCTTTCATTCCCACTTTTGATACCTTATTTACAAAATAAAAAGACAAATCCAGAAATGCAAAGAATGATCTTCATATTAAATTATACTCTTTAGAGAACCAAAAAAACCCCCCAAAATAACTACTTTGCTTTGTGATTTGTTAATGAGATTGTAATATATGCACTACAAGGAATATTAATAAGGTGTCATGTTAAAGCTCTGTAGCTCTTTTTTTCCAAAACCTAACAAGTCATTTTCTTTTCTCTGGGTTTTAACAGTGGCAATAATATCCTGATAAGGAATTTGTCTGGAAACCCTCACAGCTGAATTTGAGTTATGACACCATTGCTGAGAACTCTGAACTTCCACGGTCTTCACAATAAAAACACAATGTAAATTTAAGCAGAATAGTAGTACTTTTATGAGTAAAAGTGGTAGGAAAATGAACCTGATTTGCCAGGCGACAAAGGACTTACAATTACGAGAGTGAATTTTATTCCCAAGCTCCTTAAAAGCTGCTACACCTAATGGGCAAACCCACCATGGATGGAGCAGGATTTGGCACCGGGTGGGATTTTAGGAATTCTCAGTGGGGAGGAACTGCTGCTTTAAGGGACTCACAGCCCTTTAATTAAAGTGTCATATTCTGACCTGGTTATTCCCTTTGCACTGTCATCTCTTTCCAACTGGGTAATAAAGGGAAAGGGTGAATAGCTCCATCCTGCTGGTGATGGAGAACAGGCAGATCTGTGGGCTAGGGAGCTGCTTATCCCCCTGGCTGGTGAAATCCCTCATATGCTGCTGTTTGGAACAGGGATGGGTCTTTCCCTGTGTTTTTGAGCTAAATGCCAAATTCTTCTTGGTGCTTTGTGGGTGTTCAAATCTTCCTGCTGCCTGTTTTCCCAGTTCCTGACAGTGGAGTAGAAAGAGCTTCGAGTTTATTGCCTGTCAGCGAAAGCTCTGTTTTTACTTGGATTTCTGTTGTTCTAGCTGGGTAAACAGGACACAAGTATCTTACAAGATTTAAAGCCTGCTTTATATCTACCTTGAAAAAAAGACAAACAGAACTTATTCCAAAAAAAAAAAGGTAGATATTTTTGTCGCTCAAATAGTTGAGGCAGGCTCAAAACAACTGTCTTTTAGTGGAGACTGGGGCTTGAGGCTCAGGAACTCTTGTTTTTACCATTTCCAGTGGAAGGTGCTTTAGGAGCTCTGTGTTTCCAGAAAAACTGGTTATTCACACACTGCCCTTGGATACATGATGCATCCTGAAAGGTGATTCAGAATGCCTAATTCTGGAAGGCTGAATTCACCATGTGTCACCGAGTACACATGACCTAGGGGCAACCTGGGCCATGTCCCTAAAATGAAGGCAGGATGAATTATCCCCCTCCAACAGCTAAAAAACGCCTTCATTGCTCGTTGGTTATTTAGGTGCTTGGAGGGTTCACAGGACTTGACACACGTTTTAAAAATACTTGAAAGAGTTTGGGGTTTTTAAAACAAATTTCTATTCAACTGTTTTGCTTTCATAGGCTTTTTAAGCTATTTTTCAAAGGTCTGTTTGGAAAGAAAATTGGCAACACCAAAACCTCCCCAGAAATTCTCATCAGGAGAAAGCCTTCCGATCCTTGGTAACAACACTTTTGACAGAGCAGCATTCCTCAGCGTGTGAGCAACAAATCTTTGCTGCTCTTGGAGTGATGCACAGAGAAAGCAGGAAATAAGAGGTGCAGGCAAGAGGAGAGAGGGGGGAAAGAAGTGAAAAGAAAAGCTATTTTAGGAATAGACAAGGCCACAGTTGTGAGCTGGGGCAGAGGTTCAGGGGCTCAGCGTAAAAGTATTTATTACCAAGTTGCACCATCAGAGAGGCACTGAGAAGGTTTTGCTGAGAGCATTTTGAGTAAGGAAAGGAAGAGGGAAGAGAGAGACCTGTAGGGGTGTTTGGCAGCTGGGCAAGAACTTGCCGTTGTTTTTGGTAACTGACCCGATGGGATTTTGGAAAGGATGTTGGAGGAGAGGCAAAAGGCATTGAGCAGTGCTGTGAGAGTAACTGGGAGAAGGACTTGGCTGCTGACGCCAAATCCAGGGCAGGGGCTGCAGGAAGGGGATTTCTCCAGGTGCTGTAGCAGAGAAATGGTGGCTCAAACCAAGAGCACAAGAATTGGCTTTTATTAACGGGCAGGAAGGAGAGCTGAGTTCACCTTGCAGTGTTTGCTGGCAGAAAAATTCCCATACTGAGATGGCCCAGGCACAGTCAGGTGACTCCCCGCTGTGATGTTTCCTTTTGTCTTTTGGAATCCTTGCTCTTCCCACTGCGGTGAGTCCCTCCTACCTCAGGGTTAGAGCCCTGACCATCTTTGCAATATAGGGGTGTTCAGAGCACACCACCTATGGAAATGGTACCTGTGGAAGGCCTGGTTTTTCCTACTGATTATTTTTACCATCACATATTTTGTGTCTGATTCCGGTGTAATCACCAAGACTGGTCTCAGCAGTGCTTTATTTATAAGTGTATTTAAAAATGTCTGAATTAACTTAAATATGAAAAACTATGCACATTGTTCTGTACCAGACACTTCTGGAATGAGCCCTAAAATATGTTTTTATCCCACAGTTGAAAAGGTATGTTCTGCAAGGCATTTAAGGCCCTCAATTCAAGTGCATTTAATTGCCATTGACATTATTACTGCATGACTAAGTATCAGCATCTTAAATATTTTCCAGTAACCTTGAAGTTTCCTCAGCTTGGCATATATAGTGCTATTAAATCCGTAGGGAAGCAGGTGCCTTATTTTCTGTTCCCACAGCCAGCAGGTTTCCAGGCTGCACATAGCCAGGATTTTAGTGTCCTTTGGGACATGAAGAACCAGTGTGCTCCCCTCCTTGGAGAATTCAGCCAAAAGTCACTGACTAATTTACTTTGTCCTTGTTCGCCATAAACCTGGCATTGTGAAGGAGCCACCACTTCTTTCACCACCTCTGCACCTGTTCTAGCACCTCATTACATGAAGGAAAAAGCCAGGAGAACTGGATATAGTTCCTGCAGGTGTGTGGGACTGGGAAGGAGAGGTGGTGAGGTGAATGTGTTCTGCTTTTAATGACTGTGGATCAGTCCAGGGACACATATGGCACGAAGAGAGTTTTGGAAAAACCCACATGGGTATCATTAGCAGAGCTGTACCTTCAGCAGCCTGCAGCTCTGCAGGATATTGCACTGAGGCTGTGCCCAGCAAAACTCTTCTCCTGGTTGCTACCAGCTGTCAGGGGTTGTTGGTAAGGAGGAGAGAAGTTCAATTCACCCCTGTCCAGCCAGACCTCACCACTCTCTCCTCCTGGCATTCATTCCCTTTCCAACCTTCACGAGCTGACAGCCAAGCAACATGAAAAGCAAAGGGATGTATTTAATAGAAATTTTCTGTAGAATGAACTTGTTCAAGGCTTGCCTTTTAATTTTCTTTGGGAAATCCAGATTTTTTTCCTTCTTAAAGCTCTCTGTACCAATCATATTTATTTGTTCTTTCAGCAGCCTTACATCCTGCGGCTTCAATATTACCACTTTGTGGCACTTGCTCGGTGGTTTGTACCTTTCTAGCTGCTGGCAACCATCAAGCTTTCAATATATAATAACTGAGCAAGGTGGTTTTCTGAAAGAAAATAAGCAGATGTCAAGGTTACAGTTGATCTTGGGACGACAAGTCCCTGGTAATAAGCACTTTGTTTCAAAAGACACACTCAGTAGTTCTGCAGGAAATTTTAGCATTCGGGCTTCTGTTGTGAGTCACAAAAGCTTTTGTTTTACCCAAGACAGGCGAGCTCAAAGCCACGTTATTTCCTGGGCACGCACGAGTGGGCTGCGGATTATTTGGAGGTTTCAGGCTCGGGGCAGCTGTGGGGGCTGAGGACTCCCTGAGGTTGTCATTTCCAACTCCCACCATCGCCACAGTCTTTATTTGCTGCAGCACTTTTTCTTTGCACCAAATCCTTCACTGATGTAAACTAGGGAGGTTTTTGTAGGTGTCATGGGTTTGTGCAGCTTTTTATATTTTTGCTGGTTTTATTCCATTCAGAAGCATCCAGGCTGGGGTTTGGGGCTGATACCTGGGCACAGCCAGAGCCGGAAAGCTTTCACCTCCTCTGGATTTCAGAATCAGGACAAAGACCCTGAGGTGTTACCTTGGAAGAGTCTTCTTGCTGTCTCTCCGTTTCTTCCCACATGTTCACCCATGAGCTGCCTCCTCCCCGTGTCTTCTTCCCACTCCCAGCCTGTGAATCTTGTCATGCTGTGTGTGTGTCTCCAAGCCCACACAGCCAGAGCTGCCAGCTCTGCATCCCTGCACTGCATCCCATCCTTCCTGTGGCTGCCAGAGCAAGATCCTTCCCTTGCAAGCAGAGAAATCTCCTCTTAGGTACAACCCAGTGCAGCCTTCCCCCCTCCAAACACACCACTACTTACATACATACTTCATTGGGGGGTTTGTGAAGTTGTGTTTTGATCAGCATCCATTGTTTGGCTTCTTAGGAAACATTTACGAAACATTTTTATGCATTTTGAAAACAAGCATTGAACAAATCACATGTTATTTGGGGATTTTTAAAATTAAATCCAGAAAATTCAGTTGAAACTGTCTATGACACGGTGGGGAAAAAAAGATAAGACTTTTTCATTAAATAACTTTTGGAGAAAGCATTTCAGCAAGCAAGTTTTGTGTATTTTTTCCAGATTCAGATATGGAACTACAACAGGACAGGCTTTTAGAAACCCCAGCTGGGTGTCATAGGAAAGCTAATTTTAGGATAGTAGACAATTAGGTATAAACAAGTAAAGTACGCACTGTTTTGTAATATATTTGGCAGTCAAGTGGAGTAGCTTTCTTTTTTTTAATATAATTACCCCGTTAGGTGAGTGTCATCTTTAACTTTACCAGTAGAGTCTCACCTGTCCTGTAACAGAGTAAATCCAGGGAAAACCTGGATGTGATCAGTGTGGTGAGAAGCTGCTGTGCTCCTGTCAGAATATGAAAATTTGTCTCTGCCTCTTTTCCTCTCTTGTTCCTCAAAAGGGTTCCTCCTCTTAACGAAACCTGTAATGAAGATCCTCACTCTCCTATCCCTAACTTTTCATGAAGATACCACATTTCTCTGTGAACTTTACCTATCACTCCAGCCCACACTCCTAGTTCCTAAGGATGGGTTTGAGCCTGAAGGATGGGAAAGCGAACAGGAGGCACAGTCTGTTCAGAAGAGATCACTCACTGCAGGTCTGTCATGAACCGTGTTGGTTTAGGGAAGCATTTCAAGGAAATGACTCTCAAAAACTGGCCATCCATTTCTTGGTGGCAATTTGCTGTAGTTGAACTTTAAAAAACTGGGTTAGAATTGCCTTTTAAAAGGTAAATAATACCACAGTTGTTACTCTGTGGAGAGTTATTCAGGTCTGATTCTTTTTCCTTCTTGGCTGGAGGAAAAATGTAAGAATACATAATAAATTTTCATATAGAGAGGTGAACTACTTTTTCTTTGCAGTCTCAGTTTATTAGAGAGATTTTTTCACCACTGTCTGATCTGAGCATGGAGTTTTGGTCTGCTCAAATGAATCAAACTGTTCAAATATCATTTGTTATGAAATGATACCTTGGTAGAAAAAACTGGAGCCACAGTTTCAGTGATTTTAGAGGTTACCAGCATGCTCTCAGATAATATCATGAAATGATTCATTCTGAATTTCTTCTGCTATTAAGGCAAAAAAAAATAACCTTCTGGTAAAACCCTGTTTTCCATCCAGATCGATTTATGTGCTTGGGGTTTTCTATGAAGTCCGCTGGACAAAATAGATACCTTTGAATTAACTGGTCTGGGACTCTGGTTGAAGATGTTGAGGCTTAATAAAGTACAGATTTCTTTGACTATGGATGTGGATGATGAGAAGAAGCTGGGTCCAGCTCTTCCTTTTCCCCATTTTTGTTTCTCTGATTCAGACTTCAAAATACGAATGATGAGGGAGAGAGAGCAGGTGAGTCACTGTCCTGGAACAGAGCTTTGGAACTTGAATTAACATCTGGTGGTTTCTTTGTCCACGGTGCCATTCATCTGAGACGCCGTCATCGACGGAGCCATTAACATGCAGGGAGCTGGGGAGCACTAATTACTTTGGCAGTGCTAGGACTGGGAAGGGTAGTTCTGCAGAAAACCTCCAGGATGCAAAACCAGCAGTAATTGCCCATTTTCCAGCTGGATTCACAAAATGCTGGTGCTGCATTAGCTCTTTCAGAGAGCTGCGAAGGTGCCACCATCTGCTTTGTTTCCTGTGAACCTGCTCACGCTGCTTTCCTTCCCGTGGTCTGATGCGAGCTGTATATCCCACACATCCCTCCAAGTATTTAGACAGCTGGTTTGACAGTGGTAGAACAGGCAGGCTGGGTGCTTTCTATTAGTTATAATTTCAATTACCTTGGCAAAACTTTTTGTTATACTTACGTAGTTTGTGACATTGGGTAGTGATGTTTTCACTTCCGAACTGTTCTTTAGATTTCCTTGCTTCTAAGCAACCAATAAATGTGTTAAATCGTTTCTGCCCCATCTGGAAATTAAACTTAATGCTCACCTACATCAAAACCACGAGGCACCATCACCTCACATCACCATCACCTCACATCACCATCACATCTCCTTGTGCAGTTTGTTTTGGAGTTGGTGAAGCCACAATTTGGGATAAATTTGTATTTAAAGTATTAGAGGTTTTCAGTTATAATTGCAGAGCAAACCGGTCCTGCTGACCTTCTTCTGGCAGATGTAGGGTGTAAAGGATGAAAACGTTGTTGCCATCTGTGTTGTCTAATTGCTGTATTTGGTGGGAAATTGACATGATTCAGGTTTGCAAAGCTGTCAGTTGTGTGCTTAAACAGAGAAATCTGTGAACGTTGAATCTGTAAAGTTTTATCCAGGGAATACAATATTGCAGTCAGTGCTTTGTCTGGTCTATCCTGGGACAAAAATTTCCCTTGAATTTTCACTGTCTGCTCATAGCAGAGGGACATTACCACTGTCAGGAAGCCAAACATAAAGAAGAATTTGATTTTAAAACTTACTGGGGTATGTCCTCAAGTTTAAAATAACGTTATTGATTCATTTATGCACTAAGAGTAGAGACTTAAAACTTACCAGGATTATCAGGTGAAGCAGAAAATAATCCTACTTCCCATTCCAGGTGGGAACACTGAGAGCATGAAACTGTATTGTCTAAATTTCCAAGGTTCTACAGGTGTTGATTTTCTTTTTCCACTTTCAGCTTTCTGAACAAAGCTTGAGATTTCTTAATGGGGCCACAAGGTTTCAAACAACAGATTCATGGTCTTTTAGGTGATGTATAGACAGACTGCAGCTGAAAAGTTCCTTTGGGAAGAATTATACAATTCTGTTAAAACCAGGCTTTCACTCTTGGGGGTTTAAAATGAGCCAAGAAGCTGAGGAGAGATTCTGCGTGTGGAGAGTATGGGGGAGCACAGTCAGTAGGAACACAAATTACAAGTACTTAGTGCCATTTGGAAAAGTCCCTTGGCAAGCTGGGATCTGCCCACCTCCCTTTGCCCTGCAATGGAAAATAACCCTCCTGCTTCTCTTGGTTATGATCTTCATCACAGTGCTGCACTTAATCACCAGCTGAAGTTTTGTTACACCTTGAGTAATCTGTGACAGAGTTCCTACATCAGTTTGGGTTTGTGGGGTTTTTTAACTCCATGTGAGGTAAATTCTTGGATGTAAGTGAGCAAAATGCAGAGATTTTGTTTAGTCAGTTCAGCCACTTGCTTATAGGTACTTCTATGAATGATACTTAATGGGATTGATTTCCTAAAGGACTTCAATTGGAAGGGCAGAAGTCAAGTTTCTCTGACTGATCTATATTTAATGGAGAGGTTTGGGTCAGTCATCTTCATCTTGCTGCCTGATCTCTGATGTGCAGTGTGACATTTCAGCAGGTGAGATTTGAGACAAAAAAAATGCCATCAGTCTCTCCTCAGAAACATCAAAAGCAGTATCAAAAACATAGTTAATGAGGAAAGATCAGCCAGTTATAGGAAGGGGCCTCTCCCCCTGGCCTCACTCATTTGCTTTGCAGGCAGAAGATTTATCCCAAGGCAGCAAAAGGCACTGCAAAAATGTGTGAAAAAGGACTGGGTCTCTTGTTGTGTGGTCAGAAGAGGTTTGAGAAGCCCTGGAAGGAGACAAGCCAGCCTTGCCGTGTCTTAAGAAATGCTTTGCCCATGGGTCAGGGTGTGAGGCCGTAAGGGGGTGGTTCTTCCAGGGGCACAGCTGCCTGCAGTGGAGCTGTCACGCCAACCTTGCAATGCTGTGCCTCTCCCCAGTTCCCAGGTCTCAATTCTTCGAAAAGAAGTGACGGGGCCGTAATGTAACTTTAAGTAACTTCAAAGAGTATTTTCAAGACTTTTTAATAACATAGTAGAACTTATTTAATGCTCCAGTTATGGAGGAGTTACTATAATAAGAACTCTTCAAATGTGATTGTGCTCTGTGAAGTATCATCCCTCTTAAATCAGTGGTGTTATTATGGAAAAGGCTTGTTCATACACCCCATGCCTTATTGAAAATTGCTTTTATAATTCAGGTTCCAAGTAAATCTACCAGGATGGAAGAAAATCATTACTAATTTCCTGATCATAAACACCAGAAAACAGCGCAGTTCACCTTACCTGCCTGGTTCTGTAGAGGTCCATGGAATTACGTTAGTATGTAAACAGAATAGGGTTTGATAACAAGTCTTCAATAATGTCTTAGAAATGATCAGCTTGGCCAGTGCCGTCATGGGAATGTCTTAGAAATGATCAGCTTGGCCAGTGCCGTCATGTGATTTGTAGTGTGTCAATGTTCTTGATAGATTAAGTAATGCACCAAACCAGTTCAGATTGTTTTTACTTGTGGAGTTCAGAACCAGAGCTGCCGTGGTACAGCTGAATGTGGGCAGCTTTTCACCGTCTCATGCCAAGGTGATGTTCCCAGATCTCAGAGCACTGTAAAAGTTGTTGCTTTTGGTTTAGATCAGAGTCCACTTGGATCTGCTCTTTGCTGCCTTGCTCTGCAGAGAAGCACACACAGCTTGCTGCAGTTCCCTTCTCCCATCTTGCCATGTCCAGCATCACAGGGCAGCCTGTGAGATCCTTTCCCAGATCGGTTTTTTCAGGAAGAAGAAAAGAAGACGAAAATAGAAAGCCTCTTCGTGGCAGGAATTGAAAGGCTGTAGCCCTCCCAACAGCACTCGTCACAGGAGTTCTGGTGTTTTACTGCTTGTTTCCTAGTTTGTCTCATAGAAGAGACTGTTACATCTCATTCCTTCAAGAAATGGAGAGGTCTGTAGGCCTGCCCTGATTGCAGAAGACATCACTGCCGACTGTGCCAAGGCCGCCTGTTGATCCAACGGTGCTGGAAAGCCTGCAGTGGCTGTGGGGATGTACCCAGAGCTTCTGCAGCCTCCCAGAGGCAGGTACAAAGGACCTGTTGCCAAACAGAGCCCCAGGACACTCTGGCAGAGCTTCCTTAACTGTCTTTTATCAGATGCCATCCCTGTTACATTTCCAATCACTTGAGGAGACAGGCCAGAATGGTTTCATTCCAGAAACCATTTCAGTGGTTTCATTTCTTTCATTCCAGAATGGTTTTCATTTCAGAATTTCATTTCATTTCAGAATTTTTTTTGGCTGTCCTTCAGCTGCTTGTGATTTGTGGGTCTGTAATTTCATGTGCCTTCTGGGGTTAAACTTTTTAAGTACCACATGGCTGTGATCAGCACTTAGCGTTGTGATCTGTTGTTTGGGTTTATCTGGAAAATGATAAGGAAAAAGACATTGTCTATGTTCCAGCTTCACTGGGATGAGCGTTAATCTTCACTGGAAACTCATGAATAAATAAATGTTTTTTGATGGTGCTGTGAAGAGCACGGAGGATTATAGGAGCAGTGATCCTAACTCGGAGGACATTGTCATCTGTCAGTGCTGTGTGGTAGGTGGGTGTTATCTACTGGGAATTTTGTCAGCCAAGCTTATGCAGGCCATTAAAAAGTCAGGTTTTGTCAACAGCTGCCAGACAGTAGTCTGGAGGGGAAAAAAATAGTGATTTTATGTAGGAGGGAAGCTGTGAAATTTTGTAACTTCCATTAATCACAGAATTTACCAAAAACTGACCTCTAATTACTTTTGGGATTCTTTCCCTGTTACGTGCAGAAATGCATCATGAAACAATCTATGTGGAAGTACAGGACCTGCTTCTCTGACTGGGAGCAGCATTGAGACCTATATTTGAGAGACATTTCCCCCTCAAAAAAATGCTTGGAAACTCCAGTTTCTAAATGTTTTCTCTTCATTTGCATTTGTGCAAATTTTGGCTGTGGAGGAGTTAATTTACAGAAGAGTTAGAAGTAAAGGTATGTACAAAGATTATTGAAGATGTTGTTGTGTTCTTGATGTGCATGGCTGAAGATTTGTATTTTGGGGGCTGCAAACTTTACAGTCGTGGAAACTGCTGGGAAAAAACAGCTATAGTTGATAAACTGGGTTGTCAAGTTGACAGGGAACACAAATATCACTGCATGAACAGAGTAGGAAGAGACAAGATAAAGTTTTTATTAGTAGAACAAAGTATCATTTGATTGTATGTTTGGCTCCATCATTAGGATCTATTTCCCAAGATGTATTTAAATTGTTTACTCCATTGCTAAACTGTCTTTTCACTTGATAGCTCTCAAGGTCAACATGACCTTTCACATCAGGCCTAATCCTTTATTCATAGCCAAGCAGCCAAAGATTGAATTATAAATGCATTAAGCTCATTGGGTGCACATTAAAGTGAACAAAGGACTATATTGAGGGGAAAAACTCCAATTATCACTGTACAAAAGAGCTCTTTGTTTATGATACCATGGGGTTTTGCTGTCCTTGTTTGTGTCCTCATTAAAGAGTTTTTGGTCACTCTTATGTTCCAGGTGTTGCAATGAATGGCTCTTCAGGCTGATTATAAAGGCCTTGATTGATTTTGTAGGACCTGAATGAGTGACTTTGTTCCGTTTCTCCAGCCACCAAAAGTGTTGGATTTGGTGTAGCCTGAGCAGCAAAGAGCTTCCTTTGCTGCCAGAGGATTCTGTAGGCTCTGATGGATTCCATTCCCTGAAGAATGGCAAGAAGGGGGAAAAGGAAGTTCACTGGGAGGTGCCCAGCAAGAGAAGAACAGATTGCGTGGGCTGGATGTAGTCTGCTGCTCTACCAAGGTGTCCTGTGAGAAGGGACCGGTGGAACAAGTAGGCAACAGGAAAAGAGGTAAATGAAGTGGTAGAGCTAAATCAGAGTGGAACAAGGCGCTTTGGAAAAGGCTGAGATGTTTTAGAGTGGCCCACAGCAAAACATAAATTTTTTATGGTTATTATTATTAGTTTGGACACGGAATACCTGGAAATGGGAGAACGGCTTCGTAGCACACTGTCCCGTGATACAGCAGGTCTGTTCCAGGGTTTATGCTTTTGTACCTCCTGTGTCCACCTTTGTCCGTGTCAGGCTGAGAAGGCAGAGCTGAGCTGCGTGGGGACAGAGAGGAGGGAATAAGAATGTTCCCTTTCCTAACCCAATTTGCTGCCTTCAAACATTGCATTTTGAAAGTTGAGAAAATATCATTTAATAATTTTTGCTTCCCTGCACATTTCCCAAAACACTTGTTATTCTCTTGCAGCTGAAATAAGGTTGATCATGTGGAAAAGGGTGAAATAGAAGTGTTTTATTATAGCTTCTTTTACTAGCTCATGGAGTGAAAAAAACACAGTGAGAGCAACTGAAATACTAACTTAAATTTATGTTTGTTCTTGGCCTGGCACTATTTACAGGAGAAGTTGTGGTGTTCCTTTCTGAACATTCTGGTAACTATTACCATGAAGGATCACGGACCTCAATTAATATTTGCAAATTCCTGCTAGTAAGTAAAAATAGCCAGAAGTTATTACTGTCCTCAAAAAACAAGGTTATTGACGTCAAGAAAATATGTAATAACATTATCCAGCAGAAATATAACGTCCCACAGGCAGAATGTCAGTGGTGTGAGCAGGCACCACAAGTGGACGTCTGTGTCTCTGTGTGTGTGTGGTAGAAGTTGAGCAGCCTCAGTGCATGTGCACACACTGAATGAATTGTTGTAATGATTGTTATGGCTTGAAACCTTTTTGGTCTTGATGGCCAGATTTTCGTGGTTAGGTGTCTGTAAATTTACTGACTTCTCTGCAGTTTTGGAGAAGACCTGAGCTGCCTTTACACTCATTCTGCTCAAACACAGCCTTTGCAGGGGAGCTGCCCAGGACCTGCTGAGGGACTTCTCCAGTTCTCTCCTGCTGCCACTGGAACTGATGGCATCAGATAACCCCTCTGGGCCAAAACCAAACAGCCTCAACAGTAGTGCGAGGAAAAACATTCCCCAAATCCTATGAGGAATTAATAAAATACGCTTTTAAAATATGGAAGTGGAAAAGGTGGTATTTAGACACCTAAATCTGTGTCTAAATCTTATCTACTGTTGTGATAGCTGAAGTCTTAATGTGTTGGTTTGGACCCGTGTCTTACCTGATGGGTTGGTGACTTTTTATTTTCTTTTTTCTTTTTTCTTTTTTCTTTTTTTTTCCTCCTTTTTTCCCCTTTTTTTCCCTATTTTTATTTTCTATTTTCAGTATGACTGGCACTGCTGTATATTTGTTAAATTGTGACAGTTGATATACCCTGAGAGTTTAACTCCATCTTGTACAGCACAAGGATTTCTTACATTACTCATTGTATCTGTTGGGATTTCAGACTTTAACACTTGGCAAGTTCTCCTTTTTCTTTTTTCTTTTTCTTTTTCTTTTTCTTTTTCTTTTTCTTTTTCTTTTTCTTTTTCTTTTT
>WEIT01015538.1:223175-293386 GCA_013389985.1 Dryoscopus gambensis | reverse complement strand
CTTCTCCTTCTCCTTCTCCTTCTCCTTCTCCTTCTCCTTCTCCTTCTCCTTCTCCTTCTCCTTCTCCTTCTCCTTCATCTCCTTCGTCTTTGTCGTCTTCATCATCGTCTTCTTCTTCTTCTTCTTCTTTACTTTTCCTTTTTCTAGTGGAGGAACAACTGTACGTGAATTGATGTTTGGTGCTAACAAGTGCATTACAGCCTTTTCCTTGGTTCTTTCCCTTATTTTATTTCCATTACTGCCTGTGTTTTAATGGCCGTGCATCTCACAAAGTGGATTTAAGCGCTCAATCCAGCTGTTACACGTATATGGAGCTGTGCATTACATTGTCAGCCTGCACATAGTGCTATGCCTGTTCAAGATGCAGAACTGTGAAGTGCCCATTGCCACGGTGATAAACTGCAGGGTCAGTCATGCAGCTTTTTTCAGGACATCAAGTTGAAAAATAAGGAAAAGGACAATTGAGCCTCTGCTAACATGCAGGCACTGATGTGAAGCTATCCCAGGGACACATTTTGGAGATTTTCTTGGCTTAACCACAAAGAATTTTTTTTCCACCCACCCCAAAAAACAGCACTTGTCTTGAGCGCCATCTTCATCCCTTCATGGCTGGAAGTGTCACAGCCACCTGAGCAGCACAAATTTATAAGATCAGATCCTTTAAATATTTGTCTGCTTTTCTGGACAAAATCCACGAAGAAAAGGAAAACCTGTCTGTGGCTATGGAGAAGGTACGGCCGCTGCCAGAATGTAGGAGGAAACAGAGAATTTGGTAATTCAGTTTGGTGTCATGGGAGCATCTTTAGCCTTGTGGCATTTGGTACACCAGTAGCAAGAGACGTTTCAAACAGGAATTCTTGTTTCACTTACCAACACCACTTTCTCTCCTATTTAAAAACACATCACGTGCAACATTTTGTTGCTAGGTGCCTGCTTGGCCAAGTGCTGGTTTCTAAGCACGCTTTTATATTTAACTAACCCCTGCACAGCTTGCAAGGGATTTTGCCCCCATGAATTCTTATTTTCCCTTCACTGTTTTCTGTATTTTTGGGTAAGGAAAATTCCTTCTTTCTCTTCATAAATTTAATCGAGATAATGTCTCCCAGCTAAATATAGGAGATTTACATCTCCTTCTTGGAACTAGAGAAATTGTGTGCAGTAGTACAGCTGGATTGGGGCTGCTATCAGAAAATGTTGTGGAAAAAAAAAAATCAAATTAAGCATTATTTAGTTTTAGCTCTGTAATTTTTACTTTTGCATCACTTAAAGAACTTAAAAAAAAAAAAGGTAGAGAATTTATTGCTATTTGCTCATGACTGATGCAAACAAATTCCACAGAGATTCAAGGGAAAATAGTGGTAACAGAGAGCACAAAAGTCTGGGTTTCCAAGAGCAGAGGCCGTGCACCTTTCCACTGATTTAAAATAAGCAGGAGTTAGATCAAAAGTTCCTGTAAGTTGTTTAACCAGCCTCCCTAAGAGGGCTCTCACTGCAGGGAGTTGTTAATTTGGGTCTGCCTCTGCCAGCACAGAGCGTTCGAGCAGATGACGAGATCCTGTGGGAGAGAAATGCCCGTGGTTTGTTCATAGGGATGGAGAGCTCCCTGCCAGGGACAGCCTGACTCCTTCTGGGGCACTCCAGTTTGGGGAGGAATATCATATTTCCAGTTGCTTTGCTTCCTTGCTGCTTTTTTTTAAATCAGAGGGGAAGGATGTTGCCTGAATTGCACATAAAGACACCCCACTTACTCTGAAACAGCAGCAATTGAGAACTGTAAACCCGCCATCCACACCTGCCAATTTTTCTTACAGAGGCCGAAGAAAAAGCAAAACTGAGGACAGAATGCTGGCATAGCACTCTGAAGCTTTTGAAGTTGTTCTATCAGCTTGTGTGACATATTAACCAAAATTCTTTGGCCACTTCTGGGCTTTAGGGGCTGCCCTTGGAGTGTATCTGAATCGATCAGATCGCATTGCTAGGATATGAAGGGTGATCACAGAAATCTCTTCATACCTGGTATAATACTAACAACAAGGCCATTTTATTGCTTTTCTGCAAAGGAAGGAGTATTTTAACAAGGGAGAAGGAAATTCAGGGGCTGAGATTTCCTATTTGGAATTACCATGAAAAGTTGGTTTCATTTCCCCCAGCGGCACCAATAAAATCAGGATGAAAAGTCAATTGCTTTTACTGAAGCAGCAACTGTCTGAGTAAATTGTTTTGCTAAAATTCTACTAAAATAATTTCAAATAAACCCAGATATTTACTCTCTGGAGTTTGTTGGAGAGAGATTCTCATTTAGGGATAAAAAGTGGTGCTAGTTATGCAGTAGGGGATGAATCTGCCTGACTTTCAGCGTGATGTGCTCTGGAAATCCTCACAGAGTGTCCCCAGATATAAATACTGCAGGCAGCTAATTCTTGTTCATTACTGTGATTTGTAGCTGTTGCTGGAACAGAAATTGCCCTTTCCTTGCTCTGGTCCAGATCAGATCAAACTGTAGTAGCTGCATAATTAAATGTGAGCACGTGTTTAAATGAAATTTACCTTTGCTTCCATCTCCCCTGGTTTTGGTACAGCATGGAAAGCTGGGGTTGATTTCTCTGGTCTCATTACAGTGATTTCCCTGATGTTCATGGAGATATATTGATTTAAACTAGCTCAAAATGTTCTTCTGAGATCAGCTTCTTGCATTTGTCATTGAAAGTTCATACTTGGTCTCCATCTCCTACTATAATATTTTTTTAAACTTTGGCTCTTTCGGATGAAGTTACAAGATTATGCTGTGTGATTACTAAAGGATGTAGCTCACTGATATTTACATACTGCTCTGGAAGAGAAATCTGCTGAATTTGAAATTGCAATTACTGTAGTCCTTTCATTCTCATGTTCTCTTTTCTTCTCCTCTTCTTTTTCTTTCTTTTTCCTTTTCCTCTTCTTTTCCTCTTCTTTTCCTCTTCTTTTCTTCTTTTTCTCTCCTGTCTCCTTTTTCTCTCTTTTTTCCCAACCTTTACCCCTCCTTTACCCTCCTGTTCCCTCCCTTTTTTCCCTTCTCTTCCCCTCCCTTTTCCCTTCTCTTCTTTTTCTCTTCTTTTTCTTTTCTTTTTNCTGTAGTCCTTTCATTCTCATGTTCTCTGTTCTTCTCCTCTTCTTTTTCTTTCTTTTTCCTTTTCCTCTTCTTTTCCTCTTCTTTTCCTCTTCTTTTCTTCTTTTTCTCTCCTGTCTCCTTTTTCTCTCTTTTTTCCCAACCTTTACCCCTCCTTTACCCTCCTGTTCCCTCCCTTTTTTCCCTTCTCTTCCCCTCCCTTTTCCCTTCTCTTCTTTTTCTCTTCTTTTCTTTTTCTCTTCTTTTTCTCTTCTTTTCTTTTTCTCTTCTTTTTCTCTTCTTTTCTNACCCTCCTGTTCCCTCCCTTTTTTCCCTTCTCTTCCCCTCCCTTTTCCCTTCTCTTCTTTTTCTCTTCTTTTTCTTTTCTTTTTCTTTTCTTTTTCTCTTCTTCTTCTCATTTTTCTCTCCTTTCCCCCTTCCTTTTCTCTCCCTTTTCTCTCCCTTTTTCCTTCCTTTTTTCTTCCTTTTTTCCTTCCCTTTTCCTTCCTTTTTTCTTCTTTTTTTTTTCTTTTTTTCTTCTTTCCCCCCTCTTTTTTTCTCTTCTTTGTCTCTCTTTTCTTTTTACTCTTCACTCTTGTTACTCTTTTATTTTCAGGTATGACCACGCCTCTGTTACATTTCACTTTTTTACAGTCAGAAATTGTATATGGCTGGAATCAAAAGTGAAGCCTCTGCCTCACTGATGGCGAGAGCAGCATTTTGTTGGCATGAGCAGGACTGGGATTTTACCTCACAGGCCACTTGTTGCCTTTTTATTTGACCAGCCACAGTCAGAGAAACACTTTAGGATTTTATCAGCTAAGCCAAAATCTGTGTGAAATACACCGTAAACATGAATGAAGAGTTCAGGTAGAAGAGAAAGCCACCTTTTAAAATGCTGCGGCTTTTATAACTTGAGTAAATTTTCTTTATTGGGACACTAATTATAACAGATCCTTCCTTCACTCTCCACTGTTGAGAAGGACAGGACATTTTCAGGTTTTAACAGAAGAAAAGGCTTGAGCTCTGTGCCCACTGTGGCCATCTGGAAATTTTTTGAGGCTGGGAATATTTGGAGAGTCTGGATTTAGCCAGGAGGCTCCCGGGTCCTGCTCCAAAGCTTGTGGTGCTTGCGTATCACCACAGCCGTGGTGGGGCTGGTCTCAGCTGTGGGCTTTCAGTTACTGGAGACTGGACAAAGGCCACTTTTGCAAAAGACATTAAAAGATTCTTGTGTGTAATTTCTCCTGAAAGTCTGGAACGTGTCTCGGAACGCCAAGGCATCCAAGCCTGTCCTCATGTCCGAGTCCCGTTCTTTCTAAGGTTAAAACAGCGTTTTTGGAAAGTGAGATAAAGCTTTTCGTGGGTCTGCACATCAATTGGGAAACTGGAGCCAAGTCCCCCAGCAATATAAACATTAAGCTGGACTCAACCAAGTTCCCTTTTACAAGGAGAATATTTGGCTGATTCCTCTGTGTTTCCCAAGGCCGGAGCTGCCGGGATTAACTCACGTTCTGATTTTGTGCCTTGGCCCTTGCTCAACTCCTGCTCATGCACGGAAGCACTCAGCTGGGAAGGGCAAAGCCTGGGATAACCTGTGCAAAAGTGGATTGTTGGCTTCATTCCAGAGTTCTCAGGGCACACCCAGGCACATCCTGGTTCACTATGCACCGTGGATACAGGCACCTTCACTGGATTTAAGCTAATTGTAGGAAAGGCCACTGGAGTTTAAGGTATTAACAAGTACAAACAGATATTTGGAGAGAATCGTGCCCCAGGGAAATGGTGCTACTTCATCCTTACCCGGTCCTGACCGTAGCCTTCCAAATACCTGAGGCAGGCATGAAGAAAAGTCTTTCATTTTCTGGAAAGGAACAAGGCTGGAGTTTTATTCCTTTTCCCTCACTGCTTTGTGTGTTCCCTCAGGGCGTTCTTTGTTTCCCTTTGGGAGCTTCGTAGCAGTTTCTTGGGTCAAGCAGTGTGGCACTATTATCCAGGCAAACTTTGCAAGAAAGACTGTGTAACACCTGAGCGTGTATTAGCTTGGCAGAGGTGCATCTAAACCCTAATTTCTCACTTACCTACTGCTTTGCTACATAAATAATGCAGGATTCTTTCCAACTTGCATCACTCTTCCTTATTTAACCTGGAGAGTTTGGGGTTGAGAGCAACACTGATAGGAAAAATTCATCACCATGGGTTACAGCAGTGTGTTAGAATTTTATTTCTCATATTTCCCAAGACTCAGCTCTTCCTGAAATTTATACCTGTGCTAACTATTTGGAATGTATTAGGAAGAATGAAATTTTACATTTTAAACTATTGGGGCATAGCAAAGAGAAAGCATCATTTGTTACCATAAAATAGTGCTCAGTTTTAAGTCACTGTAGGAGCTGTTTTCACATGTGAAGTAAAGCCAAGATGATTTTCAGACTCTTATTTCTATTCTGATCCTGCCTGCTGCAGGCAGCAGATACAAAACTGCTCATGTCCACTCTACTCTAAGAGCTCCACGTTTGAAACATCCCCATCCAACTGACACTGTGCAATGTGTGGTTCAGCATGGGCTTCACCCTCAAACCATGAATATAAACCTTTCTGTTGTGTGAGATGCTCAGGAGGCTTTTATATCTGTCTGCAAATAGAGAAAAATTAAGAATAAAGCATACAACTTGATGTTTCAAGGGAGGGAGGTGGCCTTCCAGTGGTAATGGAAAAATAATATTTGTTGTGCCCAGGTGTAGGCAGGCAAATCTCAAGGCTTATTAGAGATAATGTCCATGCTTGATTCATATGCATGGTTCAGTCTCTTTGTCTTATTTCAGTTCTGTTGCCCACAGGTTGTTTCCACAATCCCTTCAGTGATAACCACAAATTGCAGATCTCACAGGATCATTGTTTAGTATGTTGCTGCACATTTTCTTGGGGAGGAGTCAAAGCAGTGCTCAGATAATTTGTTTGCAGTGCTATGTGTAATGTGAGAGCTGATACAGGCTTTGAGGGATAACCTGGTTTTAGTGAGACTTGATTTGGCTCAGTCCACAGGAAACAGAAACACCATCTACAGCAGAACTGGCACAAGGCTGAGGTTTCAGCTCTCTTCAGAAGGCAGATTCTGCTGAATCTGTTCCACAGCTGCTCACGCAGTTCTCAGTCCTGTAAGGCTCAGATATTTCCGTAAAAATACTCTGTAAAAATACACAGAAGTGTGGTTCAGCTGGGTGGTGGAGAGCTTAGCTTGCGTATTCAGCAAGATTGCTCAGAAATAAATATGTCTCACTCTCTTAGATTAGATGGACATAACACTTGTTACAAGAACCTTCATCAAAATTAATAAATCATGCATTGTGGTTTTAAGCCGAATGCTGCTGTGTTCACAGCATGCTTCCTTCTTCCTCCCCCTGAGATGTTAAGCCATTAAAAAGAGTCCGAGATGTGTTTCCTTGTATTCCTTTAGACTTTTTAATGCTTTTCTGTGTATGCCATCATGTCAGTGCAGGCAGGTAATCAATTGCAAGAGTACACCTGAAAAGTGCATTAGTATTTTGTATTTGTCTGACCAGAAGGATTACTGTCAAAAGGGACCCAGCATTGTTACATGCCTGGAGAGCTGTCATACCCTGCTGTAGATGCACCCATGACTCCATAGCTGTTTAAATAGCACATGGAGAGTTAGAGAGACACGGATGGTCCTGAAAAGCTGTTGAGATGCAAACCCAAACCAGAGCCATACACCTGGGTGCCTTCATAATTATGTCTGCCAGATGTACCATGGTCCTGACTGGCAGGAGGGGAAGAATTTGAGAGGATTGGGAAAGGGGAATGCAAGGAGAAATCATATGAGGGGATGGACAGTGATTCTGCGTCTGTTTGCCTGTAGCCTCCTCCGTGAGGTGGTGATGATGTGCTCCAGCCCAGAACCCTCAGAGAGCAGCCAGAGCACCTGAACTGAGGCATCAAGCAACACAAAAAAATGCAAAAGGCAGATGAGCAGCTTACTCTGCTCGGTTTTCTTCCAAGCTCGTGCCCCAGCAAAACAAGATGTCATTTTTCTGTTGTCCTCTTGGTCCCTTTTCTGTGCGTGGTGTGTCTTCAGCAGAAAAACTGCTGTCACAGTGACACACTAACCCAGTTTAGCCTCAGGGCCTTTTTATGGGGGACAGGGGAAAGCACAGACTGCGTGTGCTTGTGACAATACTTTGTGATAGAGGGAACTGTGTCTGAGCCTTTATGCAGGCAATCCTTGCTGAGAGGGGTGTCCTTAAAAATGTTAAATATATGGAATAGGATTTTGTTAATCATGGATCTGAATTTTCTGGCATTTCTCTAAGGTTCTGCAGGCCTTTTATTGTCTCCTGAAAGTCTCGGGCACAGTTATTTGGTCACTGTACACCCCACACTGGGTTATTTTTGCCCAGTGTAAAGGTATTTCTATGTTTCTCACAGATGACACCTGGGTGAAGCCTAGTCTAGACACTCCTTAAAATCTTGTCTCTAGTAAATGGTTTTTCAGCTTGAAGTATAATCTCAGTGGAGACCAGGCTTCTTATAGACTGAGCATATTTTGGCCACTCAAAACAAACTGTCCTATCCTGTGGAAGAGATTAAATATCTGCAAACCAGGACCTTTCCCATCTTCACTGGGCTTTGATCCTATATCAATCACCATGTATTAGTTAGCTGTGTAACGATCACCCCTTTAATTGCAGCTATTTATTCTGGGTTGCCTTTGCTCATGATTTACTCTAGAAATCAGTAAATTAGGTATTTCATTTGCTACTTTACTTGCATAATTTAAACACAGGAAACTGTCTTAGAAGAAATCTGTTACTATTCAAAAATTAATTCCTCAGAAGTGTGGGAAAGGCAGAACTAAGGCTGGCTGTGCTATCCAGGCACACAGAAGAGGTGGAAGGAGATGGTCTGTGTATGTTCTACCCCTTGCCCTGCCAGTGTGAATCCATTTAAATTGCTCAACAGGAAAGGGAGCCTCAAGAAACAGCACTGCTAAAATTACCTGCACCTCTTTAGTAAGTGCAGAATCCCTCTTGCAGAGCTCTGGCTTTGCTGGAAAAGATGTTCACAGAAAGAGCTGAAACTGAACCCCAGCAAAGTAGGCCCAAGACTAAGATCCCAAGCCTTAGCTGACAAATGGAGTGGGTTTGAAATGATGGCACCAATGGTGTATTCTCAAGAGGGTCCCCACACATGGCAAATTTGAGTTCAGATTTGCTTGGGAAGGAGAAAATTGTGCTCAGGAGAGCTCGGGCACCTTTTCTACAACGTGGTACTTTCTCCTCCCTCGGTTCCCATTACGCCTCCTCACTCTGACAGACAAAACCTTTGTTGACGCTCAGGCTCACAAAATCTCCCACTCCTTTTAAAATTAGAAGATTGTTACCTCATTGAGAGAGAGACAAGTCTGTTAAAGCAGCAGCACAAGATACCTGTGAAGTCCCTGGTTCCATGCTTGGGTGCAGTTTCTTCCTCAGTACGTCCTGCCACTCCAGAGGGAATCAGTGCTCCTTTATCAGACATTCCTGGCATAAGATCGATCCTCTGGAGGTTGTAGCATTTTTAGAGAAGCATAAATGAATTGCTGAACTGACAAGCCCTTCTGCAGTTCAGTATATGGCTTTCAGGAAGAGAAAAAATTTGCCATAAAGGAAAGATCTTTCATGTCCATCCAGTTCCCTGATTCAGATCCCTTACAAAGGTGTCAAAGCAATTGTCCAACAAGACAATGCCTAACAAATGCCGAACAAGATAATTCTAAGCCATGTATTTGGTTTATTGCATGTATGTGTGTACACATACATGTGCATATATATGTGTGTGTGGAGAGGTTTAACTGGTTTTTAACCCACCATGACATTTGCTGGACTCTAGAGAAATCATACAAGCTTTGTATTTGGGCCAGTCTTCCTCCTTCTCCTCATTGTCTCTCTGGGTTTCCTTGTTCTTTCATTCCATGATTCTTTGTTCCCTAGGTGTGTTTCTGTGGGAGCAGTGGAAGGACATGTAGCACAAGTTGTCAGCGAGCTGCCAGGCTGTTTATCCTGTTTCCTTCAGGTGGTGTCGCGGGTTGTTTTCATGTTTGGCTCAGTCATGCCAATGAACATTTGCAGATCACAATGGTGTTTATTCAGAAAAGAAGCCAAAGGTCTCAGACTCAGAACATGAATAAATTCAAGGTCAGTGTTCTTGTGCTGAGCCACTGCTTTCAAATCCCTATGAATTATTCTGGATTTTTTCCTACTTCGGTTGGCTTCAAATATCTTTTTGAACATATCTGTTCATCAGCATCAAATCAAAAGCTTGGCAGCTATTTCTTGATTAAATAATTACTCCCAAACTAATAAACATCACAGCAGGGTTTAATTAATATATGTCAGTCATATGGCTTTTTTTTTTCCTTCCTAAAAATACCATGTTCTGAAATTAGTATCTGCAAAATAAAGGTGTGGGCTTTTTTCTGCAGTGAGCCATGGGAAAGACAATTAAGGAGTCTGTTGATTGCATCCACTTCTCTTTCTGTTTAGGCGTGGATGTCTCGTTTTTGAAAGTTTCCTGCTAGAAAAGCTGCAAAAATCTCACTGGAAGCCCTCCTTGCCTCTGTAGGACTGTTGTTATTGTAATAAAAACAACTCTGCTGCAACTTTATCTTTTATGAAAAATCTTCCACTAACAACTTTGTTTTATTAATCATCTCCCAGACCAGAACCCATGGAGAGATTGAGGCAGTATTGGAAATAAAGTGTCATAATTTAGAAATACTAAACCCCAAAATGCTGCCCAGGATTGTGTGTTTTGTAGTTATGCATTTGAAGCATCTGAGCAGCTCTGGATGTGCTGCCTAAGGATGTCAAGTGTGATGAAGAGACATTGATGTCTTTGACCCTAGATGAGATAGCAGCAATTAAGAAATATAATTGCTTGGTTTTGTATTTAGTTCTTCTTTTGGTGTTGTTGGTAATGAATCTCTCTATATACATGAGCTTCAAATTAACTTCAGCTACTGAGTGAAAAGTGTGTTTTAATATAAAAAACCAGACAAAACTCCTTAAATTAGTCTAACAAAATAAAGCAGCCTTTTAAATTAATGGGTTCGGTGTAGTTTTCCTACTTAACAACCTGGTGGTTCCAGCATGTTCTTCGTGTTCACACTCACAGAGACTTATGGGGCAATATATAGAAATCAGGCTTTAAAATGAGCAAGCAGTCACAGTCCCTCAAGTGGATCTCACTGCCTGACCTTGATGAAATGAATATTTCTAGTGTGCTGAAGGGATGGATAATTATTACCATATTTTGCAAGAAGTGCGGTCTGCTTTGAAGTTGGCAGAATCTTTTCCTGGGGACTTTGTAGGATTAGACTTTCTACATGAGCAAAATTGCTTCCTTTAAGGAATGTATTTCCAGATGGAGCGATACTCAGCTTGCACATACTGAGATGCAGAATGACTTCAAACAGCCATGAGATATAATGAGACGTGATATTATTCATAACCTCATCAAGAACTGCATCCATGGAGATTATGGAACGACCTCATCCTTTATTCGGCTTGTGTCACATACTCTGCCTTCACCGGGGCCCCAGCAAAGCACTGGCTGAGCTGATTAATTTATTTTCAATTTACAGGAAGACTTCCATGCCCGTAAATATTTTTAGGTACGTGCATAACTTTGCACTTAAATAATCCCTTTGAAGGGAATTGGAGAAATTATTAGTTCATTTTGTCCAGGAAAGAGTATTCATAAAGGTTTTGGAGTTTAATCTTATTGTATGGCTTCTTTGGTTGCTGAGTCCTGCTTGCACTGCATCCTTTGTTCCAGTGGTTTTACAGGTTTAATGTTTGAAGAGGGGAATAGTTTTTAGTATTCTGTGTATACTTCACTTTCTATAAATGATCTGATTTGATATTTGCTGGTATTGTATTAATTGAGTACTTAATTAATAGCAAATGCTCAGAAAACAGTAAATTTCTTTCCGTGAGGAAAGTAATCCCAGGATTTTAGGAAGACTGAGTTTCCTATCTCCTGTTGAATATGTATTTCCAAGTGTACTGGATGGTTGACTGATGTGTTTTTAAATGGATGCATATGCTTTATGACAATTAAACAAAACTTGAACAAAAAATTGTCAAACAAGGAGGGCAGCGAGAAAATCCCTGTGTTTGTGGTAAGAATTTGCTGCCAACCTTCTCGACGTGCTGAAGTGCCAGGAGAGCATCTGGGCTGCAGTGATGTGTGCCTCGGTATTGGGAGAGACCTTGGTGCCTTCCCATGTGGAGGGGAGATTTCGGAGGCAGCTCTGGAGCAGCCCAGCTCCAGGGAAGGCACTTCCTGCCTCCAGTGTCCTTCAAGGATTTATGAAGTCAGCGGTCAGGATAACCCCCGTTGGGCTGTGCTGAAAGTTCCACTCTGGAGACTGGTGAGACCTCTGGGATGTATCTGAGGAGGTTTTTACCTGCCAGGCCACGAAGGAGAAGCTGTGCCTGAATTTACAGCCGGGGATTCTCGGCCAGGTGGGGCTCTGTAAGTGTAACTCAGAGCTGGGAAAGCCAGGGGCCTTTAGGAAGCCTCAAATGAGAAGTGAGTGCAGGCACAGGGGAATGGTGGTGTGGCTCTGAGGCCACAGGAGTGGAGCGTTCAGCACTCTGTGCCCACAGCCCCAGGGACGGGCTGCAGCTCCTGGCTGGGCCCAGGCGCTGTGCTGGGTGTGCACTGCCAGGCAGGGCTGCACGCGGAGCCGAGTATGAATGAGCTGCTTCTCAGGAGGCAACATCTGAAGAAGCTGAGGTCTTATTTAACCCCAGTCCTTCCTCCCAGGAGAGGATAAACTCCACCCTGCTGAATGCAGCATTGTTCTACTCATGACCAAGCTTTATGGAAACCCCCACAGGACAGCTAGGCTAAGCTGAGGGCTGGGGACTTCTGTAAGCCTATTGTTCCTGGTCTGAATTCCTTGATAAAATGTCTCTCTCGGGTTTGCCATGCACAATTCTCAGCACCGTTTCGCTGGCAGAGGATGGGCTGGATTTCCCAAGCTCTTGAAGCTCTTTGCAGCTTGATCCTGGGGTGATTTTTACAAGCAGATAAAAATGTTTGTACTGGCAGAGAGGCACAGGATCTGACAGCACATCTTGTCTCCCAAGATTATAGCTCTTGACTTGCTGATCAAATGACTTTACCTGGGTGTAAGTTTGGATATTTTTCTGCATTTTTTCCTCTGCAGTGGTGTGGGTTACTCTGTGTTCAGTACCAGCCATTGCTGCTCAGTGTCAGGGAAAGTCCAGCTTGGTTCCCAGGAAAATGTGTGGCACCAGTTTCCTTTTTTGCTGTAACCACTTTACTACATAATATTAGACAAAATTCTCCAGGGTGCGGTGTGTTAAAGCAGCGTGAAGCTCATTGACTCCCTCTCTTCAGAAAGTATAAAAATAGAGACAGCTCTGCAAGCAGAGCACTTTTCCCGGAGTAGAAATAGATGAAATACAAGGGACCTACACTGCTGAGTGTTTTGGACAGCCTTTAATGACCAGCAGTCATTCTTGTGCTAATCTGTCCCTCTCTAGGAATATTTCCAGTTACTCTTGAATTGTGCAAATTCATTTTATTTTGTTCCCTCTGCTGTCAGGCTGTTGCTTAATATCAGCCGGCAGGTGAGAGCTCTCAGGGCTGGGAGGCAGCAGAAATTAATATTCCACTGGGAAGGGAGACAGATGTGTGATCACTGCATCAAGTTAAGGAGGGCTGGGGAAGAAGGTGTCATTTATCAAACACCATTAACGCTGCAAGTAGTTTCTGCGCTGCAGATGAATCTGGACATTTTCATTACATATTAGACAATGAATTGGGTCGGCTGTGTAACATGAAACATTTGGGAATACTTTAGAACATTATCTGACAAAAGTTTTTCCAGAAACTAAAAAAACCAAACCACATCCAAAGAGCATTTTTATGAGCCATTCTTCATTAAAACAAATAACATTTGTCTCTGTTCAGAGCCAGAGGCGAGAGCACTTTACTTCCTCTTTGCTGATGGGGATTGTCTACTTTTCCCTGCTTACAACTCTGCTGTAAAATTATGTCTTTTCTTTCAAAATTGGCACCATTGCAATAGGTTATCCAAAAAAGTAATTGGTAAGCTTTCCCTGCTCAAAGCCACACTGTGAGTAAAATATGAAGGGGCTGCTTTTTATATATAATTTCTAGTTACTATTTTATTAAGCATGTAAATTTTAGCATTAAGCAATTTTTTGTTGTATTTTATTATCATAAAACTCACAGATTGTTATCCGGGAATAAAAGAATAGACAGAAAACCTGAAGTTTAAGAAATCCTATGGGGATATAGGGCAAGTCATAGTAATGGCACAGTTTGCACTCTCTGCAGTTTGTACATTACAGAATTAATGTGCACCTGCAATTTTTATTCTAAGAAATGATTGTGAAGACAAGATTGCTACACAGGTGCCCATGGCAGTGACTGGATATGATCAAATGTCCCTGCTGGGAACATGAGCATCAAGAACTCACTTTATATTCATCTATGAAGCGTGGCTTTTCTTAATTTTAATGTTTGATGGCACAGACTGAAATAGATGCGTTATGTAATGCTAAAATAGGAGAGAAAGTTGAAGCAGAGTTGAGAATCCAGCCACCCCCACAACGTAGGTGTCTGCGAGTCTGGGGTTGCATCTGAATCAGATGATCGGAGCCTGAAGTTTTCCAAAATGTCAGAAGTCCCAGTACCAAAATTAAATGCATACACATAAAGGGACTAAGCTGAACATATGGGGGAGAGGGGACCCTGGAAACTTTATGCCAGCTTCTGCCCAATTTAGAGCTTGGAGAGTAGATCTGGAAAGGTATTTCGGTAGTGAAGGGAGGACGTGCTTGCAGGAGTCCCACTGGGCACCTGTGGGCAGATACAGACTTCTGTAAAGTCACCAAAAGTCCCTTGAGAAAATGTTTATTATTTCTTTTATAAAATAGAAAGAAAGTTCTGTGCATGAAGCCTGAAGCCCGTACCTGATGTGTCAGGTGAATTTTAGTGCACGAACCCTCCTCAATTAAAAAGAATAAGTGCAAAAAGTGGTAAATAAAAGTATCTGCTAAAAAGGTGGGGATACAAAGCAAGGATTCATTCTTGTGGCTGGGTCTTGCTTGAGGTGTGGTTTGATTTTCTCCAGGTTGCTGTTTTTCTGTCTCTTAATTGATATCCCACTTTGATCAACTCACGGAAATGCAAGTGCATGCTACATAGGATGGAGATGTTTCACCAAGAAGATTAATTAATTTCCAAGGCAGCCAATTAATAGCACTGCCTACAAGTACACAGAGCAAGAGATGGTTTATGTGCAGGATTAAACTGCAGCACCGTGTCCAGAGTGAGACACCTGCGGAGCCTGTATCCAAGCTCACAGACATCTCCACAGCAGAGCTGGACACCACTGCTGCTCGGAGAAAATGTTCAAGAGAAAATTCATTAAGGCAGATCCATCTTGGAAAAAGAGAAACCACATTGCTTTGGTGTTGCATTTCATCTGCTTTTGGCTTCAGCCACAATGTTCTTCATAAAAGTAAAATTCTGTCAAATGTTACTGTGGCTGCCTGACTGATGAAATGGTGGAATTCCCTCCCTTGGAGCTGTTCCCACTCTATTTGTCTGGAAGCAGTAGCTACCTCCTCCTGTTCCCTGAATGTCTGGTCCTAAATATTTTTTTAAGCCAGACTTCGAGGTCTTGCTCCCTTCTCTCAGCTTTGCGGGCACTGAGGTTGCACAGCTGGCAGTCGGTGCTGTGGGATCAATTTAGCACCTGACACAAATTAGGCTCACGTTTTAGTGCTGCTCCTGGTGGAGAAAGTCTTGACTCTGTCCTCAGCTCGTTTAAAACGTGCTAATTGCGCCGTGGCAGTCGAGTGGATGCAGGGGGTGAATATTGCACCTGCAACAGGGCTCAATTTTCTCCCTGCTGCAATCTTCATGCATTGCTGCAGAGCAGATCCTCCTGAGCCGAATTCCTGTTATCAGTGGGGTTTTACTTGTCCATTAACTTCAGGATTGCTTGATATTTATGCTTTTCCCATGACTAAATATTGAAAAGTATTTTGCACATGTCTATGCATGACAATTACACCTCATGAGTATAATCTCATATACTGGACCAAATGGAGGTAGAACAAATAATTTAAAATAGTTTGAGTGTGTGGAAAGTTCATTAGGAGTAAAATCTCATTTTGAGTGTTCAAAACAATTCAGTGTCATTAGTATAGTGTTGTTTATGCATACTTGAGAACTTCCATCAAATATTTATATTGGAGCTGACATTCAGAAGACTTCGCTGAATGAACCCAGGTAAATAATTCTAATATAGTTGTATGAAAATTCATTTCTGTAATTAAATATCACTTCCACTGAGAATTTTGCTCCAAGTTTCATTGTGGATTCCAGCCTCCTTTTGCTCTCTCTTCCCTTTCCTAGGAAAAGTGTGGAAGATGCTGCTGCCATGTCTATATCCAGCACCAACTGTTTCTAGTTCTGCTGTAATTTTAATTTCTCTGAGCAGCTCTGGGTGTGTCTTCAAGCCCTGCAGATATGTTGTGCAAGATGAAAGCAAAGCATTTTCATCGGAGTGCACCCTGGTAGATGCACAGCACCCTCCAGGGCCTGCTTGCCAGCTTGTAGTCGTACCAGTTTGTATAGAAAGCCACATTGTTATGCTTTTAAATATTCATCTGTGTAGTTCTGTTCCAAGTAAGATTTAAGTTTTGAAAGGCACTTGACAGGTTGGGTGTTTGCTCCTTGAGCAACTCCTGGTTGGACTCAAACAGCCAAAGCCTTTCTGTAGCCAGATCTACACGCAGGACTCAGGTCTCCATCTTCATGTCCTGGTTTTCAGCATCCATCCAAACTGCTGCGGACCCAGGGCTGGAGCTGCTGCCTCAGCACCGTGCTGCTTTGAGGGACTTTGAAATGCAGCGGTTTGTTGATGTGCCTGTTAGCTGTGAAACACATCCCTCTGGTTTATCAGTCCCCTCAGGGATCTCTGTTGCTTATCGGCCCTGCTCCCATTTCTCTTCCGATCTTAATTAATCTCTGTCAAGCGAAGCCTCAAATTACTTGTCAGATCAATGACTGGATTCCCCCTGCTCTGCCTTGGGCTTTTGGTAAGAAAGGATATCACTTACTCTGGGTGGATTTTCAGAGTGGATTATTGTGGGTTCTACCACCAACAAAAAGGAAAATCTGATCTGGCAGCTGCAGGCCGGTGCACGCTCTATATCGAGCTGTAGGGAATGGAATCAGCTGCTAAAGGCACACTTGGGTATGGGAGGTAAGCAGGAGTCTGCAAAGCATCTGAGATTCCAAGCTGTGTACTTTTTTAGGCATTTATAACCAGTTGCACATATTAAGGCTTTGTCAGGCTTGGGAAGTCGGGGCTCAGGATATCCAGTTTATTAGATTGGAGTTTATTGAATTTCCTCTGAATTCCTTTGGTGATGTAATGTCACTCCTGTGCTTACCATGTGCAGCTGGCTGTGTACGGGGGTTGCATGTGCAGCAGGGAATAAATGCTCTGGTTTGGGTGTGTTGTTCAGACCTAGAGAAACTACAAGAATGTGAAGGAGATGCCTAAACCTTCACCTTTGGGAAGAGCCCAAGCACAGTAAATCAGAGCAAATAGGAATGAAGGCTTGAGTGGAGATCTGCAGGGGACATCCAAGAGCTTGGCTTTGTTCATGTCATTTGTAGCCCTCACAGGAGGGTAGCTTGGTTTGCCTGTGTTACTCCAAGATCTTGGTCTGAAAGGATCAACAGGATTTTGGAAAACTGTGCAAGCTGTGTTGCTGTTGTTGACTTTAATCACTGCAGCATAAATTTGTTGTCTCTGGGGCAGAATTTCTGTGCAATATTTCTGTATTTATTGCTAAAAAGAAGGATTCTTAAGTTACAGGTTATTAATTCTGTCTTAGGCACTTGCTGCAGGATGGAACTGGAATTTAGCCAAGTCTTATCTTTGAAGTGTCATAAATGTATTCCTGCTACATTTTATTAACCTTCCTCTGTAATTAAACAGGTAACGGCAGTGGGATCTGAGAGTGAGGTTGGTTCAGGTAATTCACCTTTCTGTTTTTGTAGTTAGTTCCGATTGGTCTTGGATTTCACTGCAGATATTTGTAGGATTCTTCCTACTCTTTCCTGCATTTAACCAGATGTTTATTTACAAAGGCTCAAGGATGAACTCGTCAGAGCTGTTTGCTTTGTCCTGTTTGTACTCCTCTGCTGTGCCACACCTGTTTTGGATTTCTCAAAGTTTTTTTCCCTGAAAATAAATAAATTCCGTTCACATTCTTCATGCTGCCAGCTCCTCAGGATTTCTTATGGATCTCAAACTTCTTGATAGTTGCTAAGCCAGTGTGTTTATTTTATAATACTTTGGATTGACGTTACCACTCTTTGCAGGTTGTAGGAGCTGCTACAGCCTCTTTGTGCTTAAAATTGCTTCCACTGACATCAAATATTGCTATTCATGGTTGTTACTGCCTCAGTTTAATCAGACAATATCTCTTTAAGGTCTGCTTGATTCCTCTTCCAGTCTAAAGAAGTTTCTGTTCTCAGTCATAAATTCAAGTTTAANGCATAATACGTACACATTTTGGAAGGAATTCAGAGGTTTAAAGATCTGCCAATTTTCAAGGCCCGTTCCTTTTTTAATATTACAAGTTACATCTCTCAGTGAGGATCTTCCAAAGCACTAATGCTTTAACTAGGCACTGTTTTCCTTGTCAAGCAGCCTTTCAGTAGTTCTGCATGCAGAGCACTTCCACCACTGAGCCTTAATTTCTTTGCTGTCTGTGAGTTGCATATTGCAAAAATGCTGTTAAATTTCATTACCAATATACTGCTCGAGAGAAGGTTCTCCTGTTTGCAGAAAGCAGTAACACTGTGGGGTTTTTTCTCCAAATTTTACCTTTTATTTTTAACTTTCTGTCCTTGCACTCAGCAGTCACTTCTTGGGGAGTTGAGAGTTTGTTTTGTAACCATGCGGGGAAACTGCATCTGAGTTGGGATTTATTCACTGGGAGGGAAGGGAGTCAGAACAGATCATGAACCACGCAAAAACAAACCAACCTTATTCTCTCTGTGTGGGAAACCAGACTCTGTGAAAAATGTCCGTATTGAGGAGGTCTTGCAGAGGGCTGGGCTCACTGTGTCACCCCATCCATGCTTTGGGAGCCTGGTGAATGGCTGGAGCAGCAACAGCCTGGAGAGTTTTGGCAGCAGGATCAGGCCCGCAATGGGAAGTCCACTCCCTGCTGATGCTTCTGCTTTACAAATGAAACCCTTTATTTACAGGAACAAATTTGAGAGGGTTTCCTTTAACTACCCTCATGAAAAGCTGCTCAGAAGCTGCTTTCAGCTTGCTGATACAGAGCCCTAATCCCTGCAGCCCAGCTCCGAGGCTCTTTCTATCCTGAAATTTGGTTTGCCTATTAAAAAAGAATTTCCCTCCCCAGTCTGTGTGCTGAGGCACAGCTGTCACACTGGTTTAGCAGCAAAGTTTACAGAAATAATGTTCTAAAGCTTTTATTGCTGTTTGTATTGCTTTAAAGTACCTGGTTCGTGACCAGTGGACAGTTTTATTGCCTTCTGTGAGCTTTGTGTCTGAGGCAGAATGGTTTTGTTATTTAGTGGGTACCATTGATTTTGGGGAAGCACCACCCTTGGATATTGTCTTACTAAAAGTGAACAATCCCTGAAAAAGCCACAAGGGTCTTAACTCTTGACCTTGAGGACTTGATGGCTGTGGGCACAGGAGTGCCCAGGGACTTGAGCCAGTTGGCAGTGCCATGCCAGGAAAATTCCAGCTCTGATCCGAAAGGATGGGAGGCTTCAGGGAGCTCAGAAGTGAGTGTGAGATCCCCCAGAATGTTGGTAACTTTTTGTGCCTTTATCACCTCAGCTTTAGATGTGGAGTCTAAAGGCACAAAGAATGGTTTCTTTGGTAGTTCCAGATGTTTTCAGTACTACTGTGAGTGTCTCCACCAGGATGGAGCATGTCCACAATGGACTGACAGCCAAAATGTTGGAAAAAGGTTGAGTTGTAAAGTGATCCAAGGCCTGGGATTAGTCAGGTGTTGCATGGGTCATCTCTGACTGGCTTTCCTGTGTATTAATTGTAATTTGCTTACCTAAAGCCTGGACACCCAGGCAGGTTGTGTCTCTTGGCACAGCTCCAGCAGCAGCCATCTCCTTCTGGAAGTGCCTGTCTTATTCTGTTGGCCAAGAGAGGATTTACACGAGTTTGGGCAAAATACCGGACTTTTCTTTTGGGAAAGTGTGCTGAGTTGTAGCCCCACACTGGATGTTTGTGATGGTTTTCCATGCAATGCCCCAGTTATTGTTCCCTTGCTCTTTGGTTCGTCACAACCAAATATTAAGTCAGGCAACTCCATTACTCTGTGTTTTTGTAGAGAGAGTAGACCTTTCCTTCTCCAACCTCCCCACGAGGCCCAGGTGTTCACAGAAAAGGGAAATGTCATCTTAAGTTTCAAGGAAAGTTTCCTTAAGTCCATCCAAGGCTGTGTAATTTGCAAGCACGGCTGGATGGAAGAGTTGTCTCTGCACGTGCTTGTTGTAGTGATGAAGCAGCACTGGGTATAGTGACAATAAATGTTTGCTGGGCTACCTCATATGAGCAAGTGTTTGTATTTGATCCAGCTCTCATTTTCTCTCTGGAGCTGCTTAACATTGAGCTTTGGAGGGAATTGTCTGTAGAAATATAAGAGCAAAATGATGTTGGCCCAATGGGGGATGTCTTTTACATCTGGCCTTCTAGCTCTGTTAGTTTGTACTGAAACATCGTAATTATCAAGGGGCTTTTTTACCTGCTGGGAAGCATCATAAGTTGGGGTCATTCCCTGTGTGTTTGTGCTATTTACAATATACCTTGTTAGCCCATGTTTAAGCATTTAAATGAATTAATTTAGTGCAGGCAGCTCCTGTAATTGCAAGGGAGCAGCCCCGGCGCTGCTGCTTGTCATACCTGAGGATCAAGACGCCGAGAAATTATCTCCCCACACCTTTTCTCTTGTTGCTTTAATTAGCTGGGATTTTACAGCCTGGGCTGAGCTCCCTGGGCTCACAATTAGTAAAGCCAACAGAATGAACAAACAGCTTGGAAATCTGGTGAAGCAATAAGTGTGGAGCCCTTCATGTATCATGGGAACATCATGCTGCTGCTAAAGCCGGGGCTATAAAAATCCTCAGGAGGCAGTTTCCACAGCCACTTAAAGTGCCAGTGTGTTTGACTGTGTCCTACAGCACGTGCCATTTAATGAGCATGTGATTGCCAAAATCTGAATTAAGGTGTGAAGTTGGAATGAAGTGGGTTTGTGAACTTGGAAAGAGGAGGAATGAAATAGTTCCAGTCAGAAGTAGAAGTGGTGTCAGGATTGTCACGTTGATCTACCATGTACAATTTAAAGTAATTTCTTAAAAATGGGTTATTAAGGGGATATTTGGGGGAGCAGAAATGTTCTTTTGCATCCCATGAGGAAGTGAAATGATCATCTAGGGACAGAGCCAGTATATAAGGAGTTACAGGTTATCTCTGGGATTCCTGAATGGATTGGACATGGATTAGACCTGATTACTTTACAGATGCCTCTGGCTGAGAATCTGCCTGATGTATCCAGCGTGGTGTAATAGGAAAGGACTGAAATTATTAACAAGAGAAAAGAAAATAACTGTAGGCTAACAATGAATCTGATTTTGTTTTTAACATTGAAGCCTCTTCTGCTCTAGATCAGTGTCAGGTTGTATCAGGAGCTACTGTGATTCAAACAAGATGAGATTCTTTGATCATGGATGTCCTTGTCATTTAAAATGTGCTTAATGCAACCATGGATTAGGATGTGATAGTGCACTAAGAGTATTCCATGACTTTTTAAAATAAACAAAGCCGCTAAAGACATTCGGAATTAATAAAAACTTCCAAAGCGGATATTGCAAATTTAAATTCTTTTTTGCTCAGATCAAAAACTTCCAGATATTTCAGTGGGGGAAAAAAAAAGAATAATATTCTTTATTTTTTTTCCTTCTCCAGGAAGTTCCTACCAGCCGTGAGCTGTGGATTATCCCACAGAGGAGGCATCCTCAGCCAGGACAGGGCTGCCAGGACTGGGGTCCTTTGGGCTGAAGCTCTGAAGGGTGGCAGGTGCCAGGGCTGCATTAATGGCAGCAGGCTGTAGAGAAACAGCACTTTTGCAATTCCAGAATTCATCCGGCTTTAGTTTTCCAGGCTTTCAGGAAAATGACTTTTCATTTGAGTTTTATTATTTGTTTGCTTGAGATTTGTTGTTTTCCTGGGTTTTGGGAGGTTTTTGTGGCAGCAAAACAGCTTTTCTGATAGCAAGGAGTTTGAAAGTTGAAAGCTGAGGAGACATTTTAGTTTGGGGCATTTTTGGCTCCCTTGGATCAAAAAGTTGATGATTTTGATGGGGATTTTTCAGGTGTTGTTGATCAGAACCTGAACTTATGAGATGCTCTCCAGACTTTGAGTAGGAAACACTTGTGATTTCTGCATTGCTTCATAAAATAGTGCTGAGGGTTATCTTGCTAACATTTTCAGAGGGGAAAAATTCCCCAGGCAACAAGAGAACAAAACAACACAGTGTGATTTCCATAGGCTTTCAGGGCATAACATTCTTTCTATTCCCTAACAAAAGTGAGATTTTAGATACTTTGCTGTAATCCTCATATTTTTTCCCCGTCTCTCTTTTGCCTCAGGATGTGTTTAGCAATAGCAGGACAGACTTTTTAGTGTTTAAAAATTAGCAATCATCTGGAAAGGCATCCTGCCAAGGGGAAGGGAGGCAGCGTGCAGGCTCCACACAAAACCTTTTCACCATTCAGGAGATGAAATTTATTCTTACAGTTTGATCTCAAGGTACGTCAGCGTGTTAGCAGGAGAACAATCTTGTGTCCGGGATAAATATTCCTGAATTGCTCACTGGAGCATTTTTGCTGGCAGAAAAAGTGAGGGCAGCTTTTGGTTACCTGTAAAAGAATAGCCTGTGCTGTGCCAGATGCTGATGAGAAGTTAATCAGCTTTTTGTATGGATACATTCACTGCTAAAAATAAGAGATTAGAGTACAATGGAGACATAATTGCTGTGCTGGGGAAGAAAGCCTGAGAACTGCACCTTGGATAATTTGGTGCTAGGCCAGGTATTTTTAGGGACATAGGGCTTACTGAATGAAAAGTTTTCTATTCTTGTGCTTGTGTTGTGAGCTGTCTAATGAGGAATTCCACTGCTTAATTTTAATGTGGTTTCTCACACCAGAGAGGCCTTTGAATTTCTTTTGAGAGGCTAAATTTCTGTTATTTAATATATATTTGCTGTCACCAATATAGAAAAAGCAGCATTTCTGTAAGATGTTAATTTTGGAATGGATCCCTCAATATCTTTATGCAAAATCTGAACAGCAAATCACTGCAGTAAAATTGCTTTAAAAAATTGCTATGTTTTCCTCAAAGTCCTAACTACCTGACTTTTTTGTGTTTTTTGTTCGTGTCTGGCTTGCCTGTTCAGTGTTTTCTGTAAAGATGAGCAAAATTGTATGGGTATGTGAAACTTTGTGATCTGCAAATCGTGTCTCCAAGTTCCCGTTCTAAGGTCATTAAACATTTGAGAACTTCAGTTCTCTTTTCCATGAAATTAAGTTCATTTCCTATAATTTTAGCTGTCCAGCAGCTAAACACGGAGCCCAGGGTAGTCATCCAGGCTCTTTGAGTAGCAGCAGTAGCAGTGATCATGCATCTCCTGGATTTTAAGTAGCTATTTTCAGTGAAAGGGAGGTTACTCACGGCTTTTTTGACTACTTGGGGCTGACAGTGTTATGAGTATGGAACTGCAGGAGTGTTAAACAAAGACCGAGGTGCAGTAGTGTGGATAAATAATAGCAAATGGCATTCTAACAACTTGGTGCACTTTGATGGAGTACTTCAAAATTCATATTCTCCTTGTAGAACTTCAATAAATGTACTAATTTAATTTGATTGTGACTAGGACCACTTAGCTGCTGAACCCTTCTTTATTCCATGTAACGGCTGTACACAAAACTCATATTTTTATGCGTTTCTGTTTTGCAGAGCTGAACAAACACTGCATTATTTTATCAAAAACAATTACAAGCCTGTTAACAGCAAATAAAACCCGAGCTATTACACCCAAACAGTTAGGACAAAGGAAAACTGGAGCATATGTAGGCTGATTAAATGGTGTATATTTAATTTTCCTTTCAACTAAAGAAAATGGAAGGATGTCAGCTGCTGAAATTCACAGAAGACAGAATATAGTGAGAGCCACATGGGCTGAAACAAGTGATCCAGCAAAGTCAATTATGTGGGGGCTCCTAAAAGAAATCTGAAAAAAAAAAAAAAAAAAAAAAGGAACTGAAATCCAGCAGAGTAGGAATCTCTTGGGGGAAAGAAGAAAAAAAAAATAGAAGAAATATCACCCTGAAAGCTTTAAATTGCTAATATTTACGTCCATGGTACCATAGATGATGGTGTTATCTAAGATCTACCATTTTCTCTTGTAAAGTTAATTTCAGAATTGATATCTTTTGGCAAATGAGGAATTTTTATGGCACGAAGTAGTGATGCAGAAAGAATAATGGAAATAAAAGATCCAGAGAGATTGAGAAAGACTTTCAGGTGAGCAACTGGCAGCCACTGCAAATAATGAATCTTGAGAAATGTCCTAATTGGAAAAACTGTCTCAGGTGTGTGAGACTTCCTCCCCATCCCCTTTTCTGCTGCTTTCTTCCCAGACAGCAGCGGGGTTAACAGAAAACATTTCTTTTTCTTTTGAGGAATGCTTCTTTTATTGTGTCTGAAAATATGGAGAGGCTTCTTCCTACTTTAAAGTCCGAATATGTAGACAAAGGCTTGGAAAGGGAAAAACAAGTGGCATTGTCTTATAAATATCAAAGCCACTTACTTGTTTATTCTATTGCCTAAAGAATGATCAGGTTTTTTTCAGTATTTTGTGCCTTAGCAATAGAATTCTTCACAGATTTTAAGGGCTTATTTTCAGCTCCCTTTGATTCAGAGCTCTTACAAAAATCTATACCCTTCTCTAAATAGCATTTCTTTCTTCATAAGCCCATGTTGAAATGTCACACCTTTGCAAAAGAAATATGTCAGAAACAGGTACATTAAAGCAAGAAAAAAAAACTACTTTTTTTTTTTTTTAATATGAAAGTCTGTAGTGTAAAGAGTAATTGTAAATGTAATTGAAGTCCTTGAAAAAGCCCAAACAAGCCCCAAGTGAAGTTTCTGGGCACGTGCCTGGTGAATCTGCAGAGCACTGATTGTACTGGGGCTGCTCAGGTGCCTCAGGTCAGTGTCTGCCCCAGTGTTTTGCTCCCACCATGGATGGGAGTTAGGCCAGAAATCTGGGGATAAACTGCAACCCATCACGCTCATCTCTTGGCCCATTCCCCTCTTCTGCAGAGCTCCCAATAACCATCACCAGAGGAATCAGCTGCATGGAAGCACGAGGAGGAAGGGGCATCACTGCTTCTTGGTGGCTTGATTTAGTATTGCCTAATTAATTCCTGCGGTGTCCGACGACATTTCATTAAAGCAGCCCACACCTACTGAACTCCTCCTGTATTCAGTGAGCATCTGCTTTTCTCTGTTGGCTTGTGAATGTGGGACTTTTCATGCTACAGTCAATGGGATTGTTCACAAAAGCAGGCATTAACGTTGTGTTCCCCATGGCACAGCTTGTGAAAGAGCACCAGAGCTCATCCCAAATGCTCTTTTACTCCCAAAGTCCTGAGCACAGCCCTTTCTGTCTTACATTCGGCATCTCCTAAGTCTTCTTGCATAATGCTTCCATCAATGGCATTAATTCAGTATTTGGAAGCTTTTTAAAGCAATCTTCATAGAAACCTACCTAGAAAGGTTTGCCCTATTTTGCTGCCTTTTTGAGTATGTGGCCATGGGATTTTTTTTTTAAAGGCAAAAGAGAATTTGCCTGACAGCTGATCTAATAAAATATGCTCTGGTCAGGTATTTGCTCCACTGCTGCTGACATTTGATCTGAGGGGAAACAACACGTTGAGCTGCTCTGAGCTTAAAAAAATAGGGACTTGTTTTTCAGTATTTGTTTTTGTACCTCATTGTCTGGGCAGGATCTTGCAGGAGGCCTCAAGAGAGGCAGCAGCAAGCTCATGTTGTTGTGCCTGTGGAAGTGTTTTTCCCTTTCCTCGTCTTTTAAGGTGTGAGAGTTCAGCTTTCTGCTCATCACAAAGTTAGCTGAGATCCATTCAGCTTCTCTTCCTAGTTCCTGCAGGACATCCTTCTGGAGCAGCTCACTCATACCAAAGGCAGAGCTTGTACTGAGCGCACTAAAAAGCAAATAAATTTGTTATGCTTGGTGCTTTCCTTATCCATCTAATTCACTCCTTTCACTGAAGCACAAACCTGCAGTTACACGTCCGGGTTTCTGAAGGAAGGTGCAGCATCTCCATGTGTGGCACCATGAGGGACTGATCAGAGCCAAACCTCCTGAACCCCACGGGGTGTCCAGGGAATGGAGGTCTTTGAGGTGTTACTAGACAACACTAAATAACTGGGAACACCATCTCTCTGGAATTCCATGCCTTGTGGGTTGTATGAGTGTTCCCCTCACAGTCTTAGACCAACAGCTGAGAACCAGGCCATGATTTTCCTTGACTCCTAAGAAGGATAGTGTAGGTGGATTTATCATCCCAAACATCTGAAAGGCTGACTGAGATCCAAAGAACAAAACCTAAAGAAATGGAAGCAGCAGTTAGAAGAGGCACTGGCAGGAAGATGGAGGAGGATATTATTGATATTAGATCTGTCAAGAAGAGTGGAGCTTTGCCTTGGAAGGTGTCAAACAAATCCAGACCATGCATGGCACGTTCCAGCTTTATAGGTCACAGCACCCTTGACAGAAGACGTGGATAGCATTATATGTGTTTTACACGTCGAAGAAGCAACCAAAACTTCAGATAGCAGGAGAAAAAATCAGGCACTGAGGCAAGACCTCACCCAATACATAGAAATTTGGTTTTATTTAGGGCTGGCAGAGAAAAGCTGTATCAGATTAGGGTATAAGCCCTCTGATGGTGCTAAACGATTAAACACATTAAGGTGTGTTCGATAAAGAGTCCAGCAAACTGATTTGAGAGCGGTAAATGTATTTGTGTCAATTGTCCTAACTTTCTATCAGTTTTCTATATTGTTTAAAACTTTCCATTCCTTTGTATTAACACTGAAAATCCCAGCACTGGTAGATTGGGGGTCTTCTGGTTGTTTGTTTGGTTTGGGGTTTCTGTGGATTGTTTGTTTGTTTGTGGGGTATTTTTTATTTTGTTTAGTTTGGTCTTTAAATTTTTTTAAAATCCATTTGAATCATGAGTACAATTCTGGTTGTGGACAAGCTCCTGTAGTACCTCATTAGAGTTGCAGTTAAAGGTCTCAATAGGTCAGATTTCTGCGTAGATGATACCCACTGCAGCCTGAAAGTTTCTGTCTCTGTAGTGAATTTCCTAGATTCTCTAGATTTACTCCTATTCAGTAGCTTGGTTTAAAAAACTGATTAGAAATGTGATAAGCCAGAAGTGAATTTCTGCTGGGAATTGTGCCCAGAGGGCTGCTCAAGCACACTTCATTCACCATTTGTTTTATTGGCACAGGTGCTTTTTCCAGGGGAAGGTGTAAGGCTGTACTTTTATTCCTGCCCAAGGTGTGCATTTTCCAATGTTACATTTATCCCTCTTTCAAAACATCCTGTTGTTCCCCTCCTCCAGGAGCTTAGTTACGAGTTGAGATGAAAATCAAAATCAAATCAGACATTTAAAAAATTTACTGAGAATTTATTCCGTGTTGTCAGTTGTGCTTGCGCAGCCACAGAAAGGGGCAAATGCCACAAGCATCACCACCATGCGTAAAGAGTAAAACCAGATGGTGGTGCCAATATAAATTATGTTATAGACATATAAAAAATTATATTTGTTATTATATGTACCTAAGAAATGTACAGAAGTCTCAAAGGATTACAGATTGCCATAGACATGATTTTTTCAGTTAAGCCCACTAAGCAACTAAAAGAAATCCTAACCTACTGAAGTGTCTAAATGGGATGCAAAATATGGAAAAGAGGAAAAAAAAGATCCGTAGATGACTTGGACTCGGTGTCGCTCACTCTCTGTAGTGTCACGTAGGTGCCAGCGTGTGCCACGTGGCCTTGTCTTGCTGCTATTTTGGGGAATCATTAATTTAAGCATTCAGGCTGACTCCAGGCATTATTGATCTCCCTATTTATAGCACCAATCCATTACTCACAAGGTTTTTATCTGTAGGGGACTCATTTGGTTGGTGGGTGAGTTCACCTGGTTTGCAGGGGTTGGGTGTGCTAGTTTGAAGGCAAACTAGTGAGAGACTTCAAGTCAGAGATACAATTTAATAGAAAAAATAAAATAAATGTAATAGTACAAAAACCCCCAACCCACTGACAGAGTCAGAGTACAAACCTGACCCCCTGATGGTCAGGGGGTTGGCAGCAGTCCAATTAAATGGTGGCTGCAGTTCTCCTGGAGTGATGGTTCTGTTGAGGCAGTGACTCTGTAGAAGGGTTCTCGGAAGGTCCAGTGGCGGTATAGAAGGGTCTGGTCTTCCTCTGGGAACCCAGTGGAAAAGGCTGCTTCTGGTGCTCAAAATCTCAGCTTATATCCGGAATGGAATGCTTGGTTCCTCCCTCTGGGCGGAGCATCTCACAATGGGATGTAATCTTATCAGCCATGCGGTGACGGCCCATTAACAGAACATGTCCCCCTGGAGGGAGGATGGGTCATGGGAGAGCTAAAGAACTCTGCCCCACCTGGTGTCAGCAGGTGGCCCATTAACAGAAGATATCCCCACGAGTTTACCAGGGATGAGTCATGAAGGAGATGGGGGAACACTGTCCCACCGGTTTTAACAGCTTATGAAGATGGTGATAGAATACATACTTTTGGGCACATCTTACATTGTAACCTAGGACATTGGGGGTCACTGTCAGTCCAGGCAGCTTTGCCAGAAAGGTCACATTTCACAGGCTTGGGAGATTTCTTCAAAGCACTGTTCGGATTCAGCTTTCTGTAATAAAAAAAGTTGAATAGAACAGGGAATTGCACAAAGCCTCCATAGACATTTCATAGCTACAAAAAAACCTCTAAGACATACCTATATATATATATATATAAAATATATAAAACAAGCCATTCCTTGCTGGCTGTCAAACAGCAGGATAATATTGAATATCCCATGGCAAGGGATAGGAAGGCAGTGCAGCACCTTAGCTCTGAGGATCCATTTGTGCCCAGTAATAAGGCTGCACCAGAGCAGCCCAAATGTGCACTTCAATGCTGCAGTGATGGGAGGCCCTGACCTGGGGCAAGCAGCTGCCATCATTCCACACCGGCAGAGCGCCTGCTCCTTGGCTTTGTATCCACACCGTGGTCAGCCACACACATCTCCACAGAGTTGAAACTGGCACCTTCACAACTCTTGGAAGGCTGCAGAAGTGTTCAGCAGACCCAAGGTGAAATAAATGCGGGCAGGACTGCGAGTCCTTTAAAAGCCTTTATTAAAAGTGATCAGCTTGGGTTGGGTGCCTGGCAGGCTGGGCAACACACCGCTGCTCNTTTTCTTAAAAAGTTCATTGGCTTGTTTTTAACTTGTTTTTTTCTAGGGGTTTGTTGGTTCTTCCAAGAGTCCTTTAGGCTTTTGTTTGCATATCAGGTTTTCTGGTTTTTTCTTCTCTCTGGTATTTTCAGACAGGCCTTGGCAGGGGTGGGGTAAGATAGGCAACACGGGAAAGGGTAAGAAGGCCATACATTCCTTAAATTTACATATGCTGATAAGGAGTAGCTTACAGGAGTGGGGGTTTTTTTACAACAACACCAGTAACTGTTAATAAAGGATGAAATATAACATTCAGGTAACGAATAATAAACTACAATGAAGTATAAAATGAATGGGTAATTGTTAAATTGATAATCTGGTCTCTTATTTATAACACAAGGCACGGTGCTTCTCACAGCAGAGGAACGCAGGCATCACCTCTGGGTCACCTTGGGAGACATTACACATTGAAATCTAGAGGGAAAAGTTACACAGCAGCACCTCAGCGACAGTGCTGGTAGGGGAGGCTGCTCCGGAGGGGGCTGGAATAAAATAAAATTAATAATAATTTTTTTTAAAAAAAATATATATAGGTGCATATGGCACGACAGCACCCCTCCAACTGCTTGGTGGGGGATGGCCAAGCTGCACCCTCTGCTCCCAAACTCCTTCCAAACTCCTGGCACAAGTGGCCAGTGGGAAGCGCTGCCACGCTAGCAGAATTATTACCCAGGTGTATTTTATGCTTTTAAATTCCAGGGGGTATAAATGCATAAAGGGCATCGGGCCATTTTCTGTTGCAAGATCTCCTCCTGCTGAAAGGCAGGATGGGGATGGTTCTGGTGGCTTCTCAAAGCAGCATCTCAGCGACACAATCAGGCAAGGAAGGGAAAGTCTTAACTCTGCTCATGTGAATGCAATGAGGTTTTGTGCTTCATCACTTCACAGCTTATTCAGACGTCTAAGTATGAAGCATACATTTATTCTTCCTTCTAAAAATCATTCAGAGGGGAAAAAAATACTTCTGCTGTGTTAATACTCTCAGTGAGGCAAGAGCAGTTGATCAGAATATAAGAAAAATGAAATGCAGTAGATTTTAGAGAAGAGAGAAAAACTGAGTTTACAGAAAGAGGAAATGAAGACACTGAAATTCAGGATTTTTCACCTCTCTTATCACAAGAGATGTCTGGGTTTTGTTTGTCTCCCTATTTCCAGTTAAAGCATGGGGCGGGGAAAGAACTCGAGAACTGCAAGGTATTAATGCATCTTTATGTGAACTGTGTGTTTAAAACCCAGTGTCAGTTGATGTTGTTTTGGGGCAGTGACATTTAAAATGTTCTCATATTTGCAGAACATCCCTTTCCAAACTGTGTCCATTATAACTATTTGTTTTCCCAAGGATGTATTGGAAAGGATCCAACTAGAGGAAGTGTACCCTCAGTGCCATAATCTTATGTGCACAAAATATTTTTACTTCCCTTTTCAAGAAACATTGGGCTTTGTAACCTTTCAGAAATATTCTGGTCAAACCCTGGAGTTCATCGTTTTGCTCAGTCAAGTGCCCCACTGGGGATCCTTGGGAAATGCAGCAGTGGGAGGAGCACAAAGTGTGGCCTGGAGTTTGTGCAGGACTTGTCCAGCCTCCTGTACTCCTTTGTGGTCTCCTTTCTCCAGCCAAACCTGTTTACTCGACATCCCCCAGCTCAAACTTGATTTTTATAATTAGCTAACTGCTTGGGTAGTTTGTACACATCAAAGTGCAGTTTATTTTCCATTGCTTTTAAGGCTGTTTTATCCTTCAAGCTGGAAAGCTTCTTATCTAGATGAAACAGCCTTAAATGGCTGGATTTAGTTCATTAAATTCTTGGATAACTGGGAGTCTGTCTGGCACTTAGCAAGTGAAATTTGGAAGAGAAGTGCTGATCTACCTTCTAAATGTAAGAAATTGAATTCTTCGCAAGCGGTCATGGTTTGTACAAGGTGCTTTAAAAACAATTAAAGACTGTTAAATTTTCTCTGCCAATTTTTACCCTTTCTCAACTCCTGGAAGTCCAGGTGAACCTCTTTGGATTGAGGAGAGTTGTTAAGTTTGTGCATTAGTGCAGAATTCCAGTTATCTCTTGATTTCAGTGCATCACCTGGTGTCAGTGCTTAGTCAAGGGTCATGTGAGGTTTTGGGGTGTAAAATAACCTTTGGCTCCTTGCACTTTCCCAAAGTTTAATTATTTCTGCTGTGGAAAAGAGCCATCCATGGATATCAGGCATGCAGAGGTGCTCGCAGAGAAATGTCTGCTTTATAAAGAGGAACAGCTGCTGTCCCTGTTGTTTTTCCTGTGAACCATGAGGAAAACTGATAGAAATGGAGAAGTTTGAAGGACCAAGTTTGCTTAATTGTCTAAATGTTCTGTATCTACAGATGTATAGGCAGAGACATGTATTTATGAGTGAACTTTGGTTCTAGAACACATGTGAATAATTCAGATGCCCAAAACTCACTCAAAAGTTTGCATCTGGATTTTTTGGGACCATTTCCATTACTTTCTGCTTGCACTGATTTTTCCTCTCCCGTGTCTCAGTATTCTCATGTTCTTTGGCTGCTCACAAGTATGTGACACTCAGGATTTTCATCAGCAAGTTGATGTGTTGTGTTCTTCAAGCCTGATTTAAAATTGATCCAGCTGCCCTTTTTATATTCCCTTCACCAGTTAGTTCTCAAAACAGTGGAGTACAAAACCAAGGGCTTAAAATAATGTCCGTGGCATCCCCTGAAGAATTCTCTCTGCAGCTGCCTGCCAAAGACATCAGTGTTTGGATGTCCTTTTCCTAGCAGTGACTGAACATGTTTCCTCTACTTTCGCAGGTGGTGAAGTTGATCTGTCATTAAACCACCCAAAACCAGTTTCTGCATTTATTCACTGTTGTCTCTCTCTCCTCAGCCAGAAAAACATATTTGTGGTTCTTACTCATACTCCTTGTGGATTTTACTACTTTTTTTTTCAGTAGTCATGTTGTCTTTCAAACCAGGAACCTATTTCTAGTAGCTCTTTTCTGTTAGATACTTACTTTAAAAGTTAAAATGTACTTAGAGAAAATCCTTCTCTCGGAAGTAAATTGAAGCCGACCAAGTTCTAAAAAGGAATCTTAATTTGTTTTTCTACTCTACGTTACTTTTTCTCTATTAACTTTACCATCCGAGGCAGTGGCATCTGCCATATGATTTTGCCATGTGGTTTTTAGCTGATTTTATGGTTTTTCAGAGTCAGGTGCTTTGGCTTTGTGGTAGCCTGGCTCTGGTTCCCAACGAGCTGGGTTGTCACCAGGAACCAGGACAACTCCATCAAGATCTGCAGGGAATAAGTTCATCTGTGCTGGCTAATTTGACACCAGTTTGTAGATGTTAAGTGTCTGCGTGTATTTCTGCTTCTGGATTGTATGTACTAAGGTGCAGCAAGGGTTTTGTGACAGAGCAGGACAATTTGTCATTAGCCATCAATAGTTAATTAGATGTGCCATTAAGAGGCTCTTCTGAGCTCACGGTCTGATTTGCAGGAGCTGAGTATCTGCTACAGCCCAAGAAGGAAACAATTTTGGCTCTTGTTGCATCATCATTGAAATGGTTTATTTTTCTTTCCTATGCTGCAAATGAGTTTCCTAGAAATAAATACTTAAAGGTAATGGGAACAGTGAGTGTTTACAATAATTAAAATCAGGTAAATTGAAACCTTTAGCATTAAGCATCCCACGTGACTTTGTAATTGAAAAAAATGACACGAAAACGTGTCTCTCAGACAGGTAAGAGAGAACAAAATATTGCTGCCATGGCACACAGGTTCTTTTCTTGGTTTTTCTTTGTTTTTTTTTCCTGCTGATGAATGTGTCTGAAATGTTGCAATAATAAGCAGCTCGTTAGTCAGATGTTTTCAGTTCTGGCTTTCCGAGTTTCATCTGTTCTGTTTGTGTGGGGTGAGTAGCTGGTGCAGTCAGCATTTCAGACCGTCTGGATGTACACATTTCCACCAGCTACAAAAAAAATAATGCATTAAAATGCGAGTGATTATACTGCAGCCCTTGTGGAGCACTCCAGAGCAGCGTGGTGGGCTTCCCACTACGCCTCTCATTCAGCTCTGTTCAAGCATCTCAGATTTTTACAAACGCCAGATAAATGAAGAGCTGATTGTACCTCAACCTCTGCAGTAACTCTGTTAAAGAAACTCTACACAGCAATTCCGAATTGGAAGAACAATGCGTGTGAGATTTATAGATAAGTGAAAATTAAGCTGCTGTTCCAGCTATTCCTGCCCTTAGGTGCTGTGCAAGTTGCTGGAGAAATCATTTCATTTAAAGACTTTTTATAGGTTTTTCAGTAGTCTCATACAGACCAAAGAAAATGACTTCATAAAAGTGACATGAAAATGAGACAAGTTTCTTTTGGCTGCTCTCTGTTCATCTCTTCCTTTAAAATTAAATTGAAGAAAATCTCATGGAATTTTGAGGAAGGAAAAGCAGGGAAGGGAAGTGTGTTTAAAGGTCATCTTTAAAATAATGAGCCATCTGCAGCTGATAAAAATTGGTAAAAAATGTTCGTGAGTTAGAAAACACCTAGAGGGAGGTTGTGAATGGCTGTAGCTGCTCGATATTTCACCTTTTTAGAGTTGTCATATCAATTAAGATTTACACTGTGGGATGTAAAGTTTTTTCATGTTAATCACTACCACATCCAAAAGCACTGAAAAACACCACATTTGGTCTGATTTTACTTAGATGGTTTATACTGTCACTTGTTTTTTGTTAGAACACACAGTCTTGCAAAGAATTTCAAACGCAAATACCATGAACCTAGAAAAAAACATCTTGAGAAATATGAACGTTAAGATGGAAAACTAAAAAAATATCCGGGCTGAATATTTGCTTTATGTTCTGTCACGAGAACATGAGAGACCCAGAGAATCTGGATTTGGATCACTTGAGAAAGGTCAGAAGAAGAGGAATGGGGTGGCCCTGGTTTTGTCCCTGGGCTTTTCCTCAGCACGTACAATTCATTCTCTTTGTATTTCACATAAAATCCTGGTTTCGCTGCCTATGGCCTAGGTATCATTTGGGTCTCTCTCTCCCTTTCCCACAGAAATCAAGTCTGATTTTGTACTGTAAGTAGTGTCTGCACCAGAACTGGCACTGAGTATCCATCAGTGCTGTCTCCAGTAAACTTTTGCTGCACATCTGGTACAGAAATCGTGGTGTCCTCGAAAATTGTAGGTTGAAAGAGACCTGTCAGCCTGGCTGTCCAGCACATCAGCTGCTCCCTGCAGCTTGGTGTGCTCTGTGAGCTTCCAAAGGGTGCATTCTGTCCTCTTGATGTGGTGGCTGACATAGGACTTGATGATTTTTTGGGGGAATGTCTCCAAGTTTTATAAAAATACTGATTTATTACACTTTATGTTTTAGATAACTCTTGTCTTGCTCTTTGGATATTGCGGAAAGTCAGCATGAATTCATCCTGCATTTTCAGAGCTCACAGTTAGAATTGTATTTGGAAATGCCTATTGACACAGTCCTCTCTTTTCCTAAGTTCATTTGTACAGGCAGAGATTTGCTTCCCTCTTAGTCCTTTGCCAAAGAAAAATATGTATTAAGCTGGCACATACTCTCTCTTCCTCAAAAGTTGTACATGACAGACAGAGAAGTATCTTTACTCTTCTTCATAACCTGGTCCTGATAAACTTGATGTATTGATGTTCTTACTTCAAGCATGGAATTGGATTAAGCTATTTTAGGGAAAACAACTGTTGTTCTGGACTAGATGTTTCAGAGAGAAGGTTAATCAGCATTGGCTGTTTGAGGTGGGTTTTATGGTCTCCTGTCTTCCCCAATAATATCTGTGGGAAGAAGAGCCCTTGGATTTTAGTTGCATCTGAGGATTTGGGATTGCTGCTCATACCAGATCTGTAGGAGTCAGTGGATGCCTTGGATCTCCTTCCCTAGGGACTGACTAAAGCATTTCTGACTCCTTTTACCTCATACTGTGTTATATGTCAGAAATAATCCACTGTACAAACTGAGCAGATGGTCAAATTCAGACCAGTTTAGATGATTGAGAGCATTTTTTAAAGAAACTTCCTCTTGTTTTGTGCACACCGACTTGCTTTGCACAGAAATGATGCCTGGATGACTGGGGTGTTTAAACAAGATCCTGGCTCTATTTCTGTGCATAGGTAGCTATGGTGATACCATGCCAAATTTGGAATCCATTCTGAAACCTTAGAAAGGAGAAGACATTTATTTCCAAATATTTTGGTTGTATGTTGATGTGATACTCTTTTGTGAAATGTGTGAAGACATTATTTGTAATAAAACCATACTGCAGTATTCAGTAGGCTAAATATATTCCTGGTTTAATGACAATGGTTTTGGTAAGGATAACTTGATACAAATAAATCCATTTAACTATCAAACTTCCTGTGTATTCTGTGTAATGAAAGAGAGTTTGGAGAACACTGGAATATCTTTGGTGTAGTAATTGGAGTCACAATTACTGTCATTAAGAGAGACAGACAAAATCTTGTCACTGAGTTTTGTCGATGTAATTCCCATGTATGGATATTCTCCTTAATCAGTGAGAGGGACTGCTGAAAGATAAACGTGAGAGTTTTGACTTTGTTCTCAACAAAGGAGGGAGAGAAGAAAGATTTCTTTGAAGGATGAGTCTGTCAATGCACTTGACTTCCCCAATTCAGGGATGTGTGACACAAAGGGCGTTTGAACCAGCTGTGAAATCTGTGTGGCGCTTGTTAGCAGTGAATTTCAGCCCGTTAAAAAAGGACATTTTGTTTCTGAGGGTCAGGCTGGTGCAGACACAAAGATGAGAACAACTCGTTGGTATCATCATGGACCCAAGAGCTGTTGCAGACCAGAGCTGCGTGCTTTGAAATGAATGGGCAGGACGACAGGTCCTTTTGGATGCCTTTATTAAGTGATCAGCTCGGGGAGGGGGGGTGGTCCGAGGGGTCGCACACACCACCGCTGCTCCCAGGATCAACGCGGAGGAGGAGGAGTGCAGCTTTGTCACGTTGAGTGGCAGAGCTGGGGCTTCTGTCCTCATGAGAGTCCGTAAGAAGACCTTTTGTTGGCTCGAAATCTAGCGTCCTAGTCTGTGGCCAGTTCTCATAGCTTAGGGTGACCAAAAAATTTTGAAAAAGGAGTTTGGGGGACAGTCCCCCTCCCTCCCAATCTAGGGACATCATTTTTATTCTTCAATTGTGTGTTGGCTCGTTGTTCTAGGGCTTCTTTTCCTCAAATGGTACCTTGATGCTCCTCATTTGCATACGCCATTTTCCTCCTTAAAGTCACAGGCGCCATTCTGGGGACCAGCAGAGGCAGTTTTCCCGACGGAAAAGGGGTACAGGGGAGTGATAATAAAGGAGTGAGTGGCAAATATAATGGGCTAACAATTACAACCATAGAGAAATGAACAATTATAAATAAATAAAAAATGGTTAACAATTATTCATGGTACAACCATCATAACAGTGAACAAATATTATTAATCAACTATTTTTGGCTCTTGTTTATCACATGCTTCAGGTACCATGCTTCAGGTGGTACAAAATCATTTCCAGAGCTTTAGAAAGCAATTGCTACCTTTAGCTGTCTTCTGTGCTGGGCAGCTTGCACTGAGGAGTTTGGTTGGGTCACTGCAGCAGAGCTGGGGCTTGGGAACTCAGCTGAAATCCTTGGCTAGCTATAGGGGTGAGTGGTCCGATTTCAGGAGTCACTTAGTGTTTCCTATTTCACTGCCCCTAAACCAGCGACTTACCTGGTGCTTAAAGCGTTAAGAGCTGGTATTTTGAAATCTGGGTCAAATATAGGAGATATCCATGCTAACTATATATATGCATGTATATACATTTTTGTTGATAAACACTCTGTGATAAGGAATTCTTGAAGACAAGACGTTGTTCTATTTGCAGAAAATCTGGGGGAGTTCTGCCTTCAATGGAGTCACAATATAAAGTCCTAATTTAGCAAGGTTCTTTGTTTAATTTAAGCCTCAAACTCAAGTGTTTCCTGGAAAACTCTTTGCATATGTAGCTGTCTAATTATGCTTCTTCCCTCCCCTATATTCCCTCTTCTGGGATACGTAAAGAGCTAGAAAAATATAAGTGCACTTTTGAATGCTTGGAAATTTCACTTTGATGAGCAAAAACGAAGATGAAAGTCTGTGCCTTTTTTGTTTCAAACCTCTTCTGAAGTTATCAGGACATCAATACAACTATTTGGGATCATGATAGTTGCAGGTATGAGTACAGACTATGATAATTACAGTCCAGAGAATTTTGAAGTGCCTTTATAGTTCTGTAAAATAGTTTAGAGAACATTTTGCATTGTAAATTAATGTTTTCACCAAAAATTCCCAATATTTAGTTGCACACCTGTTCCAGCAACCCAAGAAGTTCTGATTCTCTTGATAATCACCCGGTTTGGCCATCACATTGTCTGTAACTATCAAACAGATAGTTATATCAAACTATCAAACCAAGGAAAATCTTTAGCCCTGGACAGATTCTTTCCTTTTTAAAGGCATCAGAAGCTGCTCTCCGAGATGGTGCTGCAGCTTTGAGAAGCATCAGTGAGAAAAGGGGGCTGACCTGCTGCTCCCTGGTGTGTTGAAATCAGTGTTTGAGTGCCACAGAACCTCGTGGCAGCTTGTTATAACTGTGGATGAAAAAACCAGACCGTTTCCACAGACAGATGGTGTGTTGCAGGTTTTCCGAAAAAAAGAAAGTTCAAAGAGCTGGTGATACTAATAAAAGATGTTGTGGCATTTGCTGTGCTGTGCAGAGCACACACTAATTGGGATTTCAGGGTTAAGACCTACATTTTAATAACACCAGTCACAGTGGAAAGCAGAGATTGTAATGTGGCTGAGGTGCCTCTCTAAGTGTGTGTCATTCTTACGGTTTCCAGTGAAAGGGAAGTACAGCGGGAGAAAGTTTTGGAAGTCAGATTGAAATCTATTTTTATCCATTTGTCTACAGGACCCTGGTTTCTAACAAAAAGTCATTATTTTGCATTTGTTCATGAAAATTGTAGGAATTCTGTAAGCTTTTATTTATTTTAATTTTTTTTAAATGTTTCTGGTGAATTTTTTCTCTGTTCTCTCTTTCCCATTGATTTAAGCTGTATTTTCTTTGATAAGTTTCTCAAGACAGCACAACTGAATAGGGAAGGTTTTCTCCCAAATGAGCAGGTAGTCCTCTGACCAAACTCTAACCTCAATTTGACATGATTACTTTGGTTTCTGATAGATTCTAAAGCTCTTTGTGCTGCCAACACCATCCCTATCACCTCCTCCATATTTGCCTGCTCACAAATTCCATCTCCCTCCAGGAATTTAAGCACTGTCCCAGTCAAAACACTGATTTTCCTGACCTGGTTCCGGGGCAGTCTTCAGGCACCTCCAGTCTTTGAGCTGAAGCTCCAACTAGACTCCAGTGGAAGGGGAGTCTGAACCAAGCTGACCCCTGGGCCTTTTGACTGGAAGAAGCAAAGGGATGCTCCTTTGTCAGGAAACATCAAAGTCTTAAAATATTGAGCTGCAAAGGGAACTTTGATGAGTTATGTGGGTATTGCCAACAGCTGCTGTTTACTGCCTATCCCATGGGCATGTTCCCAAACTTCAGCGGCTCAGGTGTTCCAAAAATTACTGTGATCAGTATTAAATAGGTGAAAATCTTCTGAGTGTCCATCAAAGAGCTCAATATGTTGCTAATAAGGCCCCAGTCTAGCAAAAAGCTTATCCCAAGCCACAGCTCCAAACAGCAGCAGGCTTTTTGGTGTCATTCCCTAAGATGGAATTATCAAAATCAAAATAATGCAGTTTGTTTAAAAGAAGCTAAATTTGGTCTTGCTGCTTGGTTAGGTTGTTTTCCCCATGTGCTTTCCTGCCATCTCCACAGGAAAACCTGCTGACATTTTAAAAAGGGCTTTGATTCATAGAGCACTGATAGTCTTCAAGATGTTGATAATTTTGCTCATCTCCTTAGGAGTGTATGCAGCAAAGGGTGGTAACAAGGGAGCAGAGCTGTTCATGAAGAATGTGGGAGCTGGCAGTGGTCTTCAGGATCTGAGAACTTCAGATCTAAGGACTAATTATGACCTAGATCATAGCTAAGGGCAAGGTTGTCACTGACAAGTGCATCTGTCATCCCTCAAGGGAAAATACATCCGAGGCAGGGGTCAAAGAGGGTGTGAATCATGTTAGCATGAAAATTATTCTCCTGCACTGAACTTAAAAATATAAAATCTGAAAAAAAATACTAGAAACCAGATATAAAAATAGGTATTTTGAGTCTGTGCGACACACAAGTTGCACTGAGACAGCCCAGGACACGTGGTGTATTCCCTTTATTAAGAGCTGCTGGATAGTGGCTCGATAATGCACTGATGTAATGGACTGTGTACTTCCAACTTTGCTAGAGAAGCCTGAAACAGAACAGAGAAATTCAGCATTTTAGCCATTCAAACACAGCTACCCAAAGAGGATGGTGTGCCTAATCGCTTGCCTTCAAAACCTGGCGAAAAAATCTTTGATTTGGAAAACCAAATTCATACTCACATTGCTTGATTTGCCACGTACTTTGCACTTCTAAAAACCTTACCGAGCCAGTGCCAGATAACTTCTCTCGAAGAATTTGCTTGGAAAAAGCATCTCATTTCAAATATGTTTCTTTTTTTATTCTGTGGTGCGTGGCTAATGCGTATCTTAGTCTAACTGGGGTGTGATTCATCACTGAGACATCCCTTGGCCGACTGTAAATACGAAAGAAAAAGGTTATCTTCTCTCTTCTTTTGTTGCTACGATTGCAGTTCATCATCCGGAGTGAAACTGTGAGCAGGATGTTGAGCCAGAGAGAGGGAGAGAGGAATGACAATGATGTGAAAGGGAGTGAAAGCAGATAGACAATCCCATTCTGTCTGAGCCCAGAAAGAACGATGCTGTTCCCAGACAGGCCCTTGAGCAGAGGCATTTATCTGTCTGATTTGGGGGTTGAAACGGTAGAGGGTAAAAAGGAGATGGATTCTCATCTCCCAAAGACATAAACCAAAGCTTTGTAACATCCAGCCTGTAAATAAAAGAGGAAGTAACCCATCTAGTAATACACCATGACTGACTTAGCAACTGCAGGGCATTTCTCTCGCTCTTCTCCCAGATCTAAATGATACCATTTCTTTGTCTTTCTCCTTTGAATCTTCATCTCTGAAACACAACTACTATTTTTGTATCCTTCTCCTGTTTTTTTCTCTCCTGTGAAAGCCTGTGATTAACTTGTTTACCCACGAAACCATCTTTGTCTCAGAGCACAATGATATTCCCTCTTTACAGAGCCCTTAAATTGGATTATTCTGTCTGTTTTCCTGCAACACTTGCCATCATACCCAGTATTTAAAGAGACTCAGCATTTATGATAGACAGCCTTGTATTTTCTTTCCAGCTTCTACCTTGTGCTCCAAAAATGCTTTCCTCAACCTGGTGAGGTGTTTGGTGAACACACACACAGCTCCATTGCCTCCAGGAAGATGTGATACCAGTCAGGAGATGCCCTTTAGACTGATGTCTTATTGGTACAGGATTTCCTGCAAGGTTCCTGAAAAATGGCCCTTTTTATCATGTTAATCTTGTTATATTAAATTTAATTTGTATCTGTTGGTGGAAATTTAGATACTTATTCAAAAAGTTATTAAATACCACAAGAATACCACAAACACTGAACATATGCAGGCAGTGGGGGGAGGAGGTTCATGGGAGAGTGAAATTTAAACTGCAGTAGGTTTTTTGTCAATTCTGAAATAATTTGCTCTCTACATTGAATTTGTCATCCCACAGGGATTCTATTTTCTGGCCATTTTTTAGTTTTTGCAGGAGACTGAAAAGCCTTCTAGGAAACCTGAGCTTTCACACTATACGAGCCCTTTTCAAAGGACTGAATCCAGTCCTGCAGGGCAGCTTTTCATCTGTCTTTATAAACTACACCGTGAGGCCAAGGACCAAACAGTTTTCTTAGTTTAAAACACACTGAGTGCATTTCTTGGAAATGGTGCAGCCTAACAGAAACGAGGAGAGTCACCAGATAACCTGAGGGTTTTACTCACAGCGTAGGTTGCCAGTGAAGCTCAGGTTCAGGCTATTAATAGCTGATAAAAATCACCGAATGTACCTTTCCTTCACAGAAGAGTTGGGCAGTCATTCCTCTGTCGAGGCGGGAACAGGGTGCCCATGGGAGGGGTTGAGTCACCATCCCTGGAGGGGTTTAACAGACGTGTGCATGTGGCTTTTGGGGACATGGGTTAGTGGTGGATTTGGCAGTGCTGGGGGAACAGTTGGACTCGATGCTCTTAAAGGTCTTTTCCAGCCTAAATGATTCTGGAATTTTGTATTGGATGTAAACTGGGAGAAGAAAAGGTTAAAAGCTACTCTAAATGAAATATAACTAATATAATACATGACCTTTTGAACATGAAGAAGAAAGAGGAGGACAACACTAAAATTCGATTATTCATTTCAGAATGTTTAAGAAAGTTAATTCCAGAAGTCTTCTTAATTCCTCAGGAGAAATTAAGTTCTCATTTTCAGTTTTATCTAAAATCCATTAAAATCACAGGGAGTCTCTCTGCTGAGGCCAGTAGCCTTCGGACAGATTGTGTTGTTCTGACAAGCAACACAGTTTGTGTTTGCTTAACTTCTGAGGCAAAATGACTGAAAATAGGAATGTGCAGCCATCAGCTGGACAGCTCTGAGTCTGTACAGCACCCAAATAGAGCTCAAAGGCTTTGAAGGATTTACAGCAGTGATCTCCTTTTTATTCTGGGTTAATAACTCTTAAGTATTTTATGAGTCATTAACTGGATCAGAACCTAGTGCCACCATGTTTAAAATGTTCAAAATAACACAAGTTTTCAAAATGGAAGTATTTGCAATTTTTGCACCTCTTTTAGTGTAATACATTTGCAGAAGGTTTTTAATTATTTTGTTGTTATTTCACCTGCAGGATCCCAAGCTGCGCGAGCTGCTGGATGCTGGGAACGCGGGAGGTCGGCTGGAAAATCGGATGATAACTGTTGTGTATGGCCCAGACCTGGTCAACATTTCCTACCTGAACCTGGTGGCATTCCAAGATGATATAGCAAAGGTAACACACCTTCATCTGTCATATCAAATTCAGGTTTTGGAAGTAATGTTTTGAGATACGGATAAATGAGCAGCAAGTGGGAATTGCTATGAAGTGGATTGCAGTTCTGTTCTGGAGCTGTGCCACTCAGTTCCCAAAAAGTGTGCAGTCTTGTTTTGTTTTGGTTTTTTGAGGAGTTTATTCAGCAAGATTTATGCCCCCGATAAGTGTGTCCATGTTCAGAATGTTGCTTGTAAAGCCCAGATAATCACAGTGAAAATAGTGGTACACACAAATTTTAACTCGGGTGCGTGATGGTACACTGTGGCTCCCCAAACACACATCAGTATATTTCAGTAGTAGCATCACATTTTGCCTGCTGAGAGCCCTTGATAAGATTGACTTGTGGAGTCAATCATTGCCTTAGAAAAGTATTTTTTCCATGCAGGTCCATCAGGTCCCTCGTCTCTGTCCAACCCACAACATAAAACAGTGGTGTGTGCCACTACAACTGATATTAGTACATGTTTTGGGCTTGGGTTTTCTCCTCCTCCTTCCAATTTTCTACAATTCAATTCTGTTTAATGAAGTGGGAGCTCTTTGCTTTTATCTATTTCAAACAGACATTCCAAAGCTTCTCCTCTTTCTACTTCCACTCGTACGGGTACGGTCTGATCCCAGCCTCCAGACACCCATGCACAGAACACTTTCCTACGGGCATTTTTACATCCTGGAGTTCACTAGATTGTGCTAAAAAGAGATCCTCTGTGGCCTGCTGTGATTTAACAACAGCAAGGAGTTATTTTGTCCCCTCACAGGCAACAAGGATGGTTAGACCAGGTGCAAAAAGGTCATAGGATGAAAGCCTTCAGGTAGGAGGGGACATTTTTGCTTGCCAAATTTCTGCTTCTGCTCATCTTCTTTAGCTAATTGGTCAGCTTGGCAAAAACACGATTTCCAATTTTTCTTTGACGCGGAAGAATAGAAAGAAAAAGGTTTGTGGTGGTCCAGGAAGAGCTAAGAGGGAAGTGCTGTCCTCAGACTTGGAAATGCACAGCTCTACTCTACAGGGGTGGGTGAGAAGCCTTAACACTGCAGAAATGGAAGTGATTGAAGTAACTCTTCAGGAAAAAAGAGGAGCTATGTTTATGGTGGAAAATGAAAAGGTATGCTAAAGCTTTACCAGCAGAAATTGTTATCCCTTATCAAGGAGCAGGGAAAATCACCCAAATCAGAAGCTTATGTCCTTCTTTCTCACTTTCCTGTCTAGCCAGCACTCAGTGAGCCGTAATCTATTTGCTAAAACAGCACAGAAATGGGTATTTTAGGGCTATTTTCTGTTTGATAATGGAACCTTAAAGTACAGTGGATAAAATCATATTTTGTAAAAGCTTGGCTGCTCTAAATCCTGAGTAGCTCCTACCATCCGAGTAACTACGGATCTGAGTCTTCCTTTTTGTTTGTAAATGCCGTAGAGCAAGTAAATTAATATTTGATCAGTTGGGCTCCATGGCCTGGGGATGCAATTTTTAAGGCATTGCAGATTAGCTGTGCTTACTTTGAGGTCATGTTAAATATCCTGATTGTTTGAATCAAAAAAATTTTTGATCACTGTTGAACGCATCTAAAAATTCCTCCCTTTTTAACCTGTTTTCCAACTTCATATGAACCAGAACACAGAATCTGATCTTTATTGTCTCTGAGCCCCATGCAGTGACTCAGAGAAGTTGTAATAAATAAGCACATCAGACACAAATCATCTCGTCAGGGAGCTCTGGGGAGGAATGTCAGTACAAGACGTTTTCAGTGCTGCACTTGCAAATTGTGACCCTTCTGATGTTCCAGGGAAAGCAAGTGCCAGTGGAAATCTCCCTCACCTTTCCTTTTCAGTGCGTGAATATTTTTTGGTTAACCCTTCATTTGTGATACCTTATTGGTCAAGTTGTGTGGCAAGTGTTGACCAGACCTCCCTTAAGAAGGAAGGCCAAGTAAACTGTAATGGTCTTAATGAGGCAGTTAGAACTGTTCACTCAGAGGAATTTCTCCCTTCGCAGAGGGCTGCCTTTTCTGCTACAAACTGCTTGTCACATTCCCTGGCCAAGTTATGGGAAAATTAGGAAAATGCGAGTCTTGGGTTATTCAGCTTGCCTCAGGTGCAGTCAGTAGAAATGTCAGTGTGCTGGCTTATGTTCATTCCTCCAGGAGAAAGTAACTGGTGTTTAAAGCACATCAGTGATGAGCTGAAGGGCACCTGGTTTGTTCAGAGAATGCAGCTTGAAATTCATCAGGCACTGGTCTGAAGGGCAGGCAGGAAGGTGTGTCCTAATGGGGAACAGGAAGAGCACTGAGAAAGAGCACTGAGAGAATGCCTGTCTGGGGTAGGATTTATTTGTGAGCATCCACAGAGTGCCGGAGAAGCAGCAGAGGTTTATTCTCAAACCCTACTCTGAGCAAACGCTCTTTTTCTCTGTCTCCATTCCCAACATTAAGAAGTCCAACCCATCAACCTCTGTCTGCTCCAGAGTAGTTCATTCTCTTCCCAAATCCAGCAGATTCAAAAGTGAACATCTTGTTTTTCCCATCTCTTTCCTCTCGCTCTCTTTGGTGCCTCTCATGCCAACTCTCTTCTTTCTGCACTGCCAATCCTGGTCATACAGGTTCCTGTCCAGAGCCCAAGGAAATCTGTTTCTCCTCGGTTTGATGGGCTTTGGGTTAAATGCATCACTAAGAGCTGATGAATTCCTCCATAAGTAAAATGATGTCATCAAGGATGATTCACAAGTCACGCTATACTGTTCTTTCCAGCATACATCTTTATTTTTCTAGCTTCCCCAGTGTATGTTAGAGCTTCACTAGTAGAATAAGATGCTAAAGCAAGCCACATAAATCCACATCCATTTGATATGGGGTTTTTAAAATAAAAATCTGAAAGTGTAGAATTTCAGCAGCTTGCTTTGTTAACCTCCCACCAAAAGGAAGTATTCGGGGAACATTGCCTTCACATGTAGTCCATCCTGATTTAAAGGAAGTGTTTTCAAGGCTTCGTGCTTCCTTTTCTTATGAAAAAGGTCTCATCTCTTCTGTTGCACTAAGTGTTTTATGGTATCCTGATGCATGCAGTGGAAGAGAGAAATTGCTTCACTGAGCAGCACATTTCCAAATGAGCTGCTGCTCATGTGCTACCTGCCAAAGCACAGAACAGCTGAATTATTCGTTAGCAAAGTTCACAGGAATGATAGAAAATGAACTAGCGTGACAGGATGGAGCCAAGAGGGGATCAAGTTCAGGAACCTCTTATCATGATGGATGTGACTTGCTTGGAGTTGAAGATCAGAAGGCCAAGTCCTTCCGCTCCCAGACGGGATCAGTGCTGCGTTTGTTGGCACTGCTGCAGCCCTGTTTCAAAAGCCCAGATTTCTATTTTCCCGTCGTATCACATCTGTACAGAGGCTGCAGCGCCCGTGGCGATCCGGAGGCTGCTGTAACCTTCCCACAGTTGGCTGTTTTCTCTCCACGCGGAACAGCTTTCCATCCCTGGGAGCGCTCTCCCCGAGCGCTGCCTGCCGGAATCGCTGCTGAAGAGTTGCAGTGTGGGCTTTGCTCTCTGCCACGCAGCAAACCCAAGGAGATGGAGCCATTTCGTAGCTGAAGCAGCACGGCACATCTTGGCTCACAGCTTGGTGAGAGCCCATCAGAGTCAGCCCCAAGCATCTCTTTATTCTTTCAGCTCTGTCCTCAAGGCTGTTGTTCCCCCTCCTGCCAAGGGTTCGGATCAGCGGCTGGAAAGATGATGTGATCCTTGGCAGATTTTTCTGATCTTGGCTTTTTGGCTGTGGCTCTGGGGTGGCTGGACCCTAAAATGGGAGAGACAATGAGCAAGTGTTGCTTGTGACCTGGTTAGAAATGGCTCAGCCTGCAGGTAGCCCTCGGAATATTTGGCAAGAGCGATGGGATTGCTTTGGAGAGCCAGGAAAGGAGCAAAATGGAACAAATGGCAAGACTGCTTATACAAATAATGTGTGTGACAGGCACACAATAAGTGAGTTCCCCTTACATTCCTGTCAACAAGCATTCGGACAAAGAAAAGGAAGAACTGGGGGTGTGGGGTACTCTTGAGGGGCCCTGCTTCTTTTTTATACAAAATATTTTGGCTTTAAGCCCAGCAGAAGAGCAAGATGAAAACAGTCTATCAAGGTCTGTTAAAAGCCAGCATATTTTCAGTTTCTAAATAATATTTTGTTTTGCTGTTAATCTCTGCAGCCGTTAGTGTCACAGGGAGAAGTTTGAGCAGCTATTATTAGTGCCTAAACAAAGCAGTGTTTACAAGATGAGCCTATTTTGAGCCTGGAAAAATGAGTTGCCAAGAAGAAAAACAGATGCTGCACTTAATACATTCTCTGTTCCAAGAGTCACAGCAAAGCAGTTGTGTTGCTAACGAACCCGACTCCTCCTTCTCTGCTTTCTCACACCCCTGATTTTTTCAAACTAGACTTAAGAAGGAAAAACAATTAAAGAAGAAGAATAGCAGTGGTCACGAGAAAGTGGAGGGGAGGACTATCTCAGCAGCACTGATTTGCCTCCAGAACAAGTCTGTCTCCGAGGGAAGAAGGCTTCTTTTCCTGAAACACCAGCCACAGGAGAGGTGTTATGTCAGCTGCTATGGAGTGACGTGGTGAATGGGATGGACTTCAGGATGTGAGAGCTGGAGGATATCAGAGGCCACTAAAACACTGGGGATGCAGGCAGCCTTATCTCTTCCTCCTTGGGAGCAGCGGTGTCAGACCAGTGTCAGGAACAAGGTCTGATAACATCAGGGAAAAAACCCTAGCACATAAAAAAGATGGAAAAACCCCCCAGCTTCTGAACCTCTCTCAAATCAATCACCTGGTCATGTGGAAACATGAGGCTTTTTAGGTAAAACAAGCTAATAAGCCCCAAAGTGACATTAGAACATTTGTTTCATTGGAAGTGAATGCTACTTCCCATCCCTATCCATTTTTGTCAGAATGGAATCCTCCTTCTTGTTTTTTCCTAACTTTTCCTCAAGAAGAAGAAAGGCCAGGGAGAAGGAAAAACTTCCCAAAGAGTGTGGCAGTGGGAATTTTGGATTTGGACTGTTATGAAAGGAAGCATAATTTTAGTTTGGAACAAAGCTCAGAAAGCTTTGTCAACTAAAACAAAAAAAAAATCACATTGTTTGCAAAGGCATTGCTTGTTTTCTTCCCTTTCTTTTAATGGGGTGAAACGAAGCCAATCCAAAAACCACAGTTGTGATTACAAAGGTTTGCAATTAAAGATTGTGAATAAGCACCAAGTTAGAAAGGAAAAACGCACTGAAGCTGTCCGTGAAAAGCTGCGGGAGAGACCTGCAAGGGAGGAGAGCAGGACAAACTCTGAGAGTCTAAACTGCAGATTATAATCATGGATCAGCCATGCTGGGAACCTGGGAAAGGTCAGGGATGCAAGGGAAGGACTTGAGCAATGTGGAGCAGCCTGGTCTAGGGGAAGGTGCCCCTGCCTATGGCAGGGCGTTGGAACTGGATGCTCTTGGACATCTCTTCCAACCCAAACCATTCCATGATTCTATGGCATTTCTTCCCTCCATTGGGAAGAGGGAAAAAAATCTAGTGGGGGGTAGGACCACAGTGTAAGTATGTACAGTTGGGGGAAAGAGCTCTTTGGAGTTGCATATTCCTTGCACATCAGAGTAATTGAAATGTATTCCTATATGTTTCTGCTGGTTGGGGTTTTTTTAAAGCTTGTTTCTTAGGTTGGCTGGTAAGATCTTGGATAGAGTCAGTACTTTCATTTGTAACAGCCGTCATTTTTTTTGCAGCATAAAAAATCAGGTCTCACAAATGAGAAGGGAAGCTGTACTTGGAAATATCAAATGAGGAGGGAAGCTGTACTTGGAAAAATCAAGTTTAGGCTTTAATTAGGCCCTTTTTTTTGAAAGCATAATAAAAAAAATACTTTGCATTGTGTCAGTAAACATGTAAACTGAGCCTCATTTATTCACTCTTTCTCTTCGTAGGAATGGTCAGATGAAGTGTTCAGTTTGGCAACAAATTTGTTGGCACAGAACATGTCAAGGGACGCGTTTCTGGAAAAAGCGTAAGTGGCCCTCGCATGTCACGCTGTGGGTGTTGCTCTTCTCTCTGCGTCATTTTCCTCCTTGCTTCTTACTCACCTTGTCATCTATTGTTTCTGCTCTGGTGACTTGTCACTTCTGTAAACACAGGTCTTGGTTCTTACGGTTTTAAAAAGCCTGTTATCTAGAAGTCATCTAAACAAAAATCCTTTTTAAGGTTCTCCTTGCAAACTTAAATCATTGCAAAGAAACCCAGAATTAAATGCTCCCTGCCTCTTGTGTAATGGTAGCTTTAGCTGTGGGCTGAAGATCTCCATTTTAAAAGAAAGAATATTCTGGACTGACTTGCTTCTGGTTTGTTTTCCTTTTTGTCTTTTATTGGTAACAAAAAAAGGAGAAATGCCAGAAGTCCCTTTTCCTCAGTCCGATCTCTCTGGTTTCCATGTGATCTAGAGAGAAGCTGGGAATCCATTCCTCTGCATTGCTTGGCAGAGTGGGCAGATTCTGAGTTGCTCTCCACGAAGTAGAAAAGCTGTTTATCAGAATGTTTGGGGTGAAATACACACCTAAAAGGGAAGAGAGCTAAACCTGAGGTTAGCAATTCACAGCTGATGAGAAGTGCATGGGCTGAGGCAGTTTTGTATGAATTACAGCTTTGAGAGCAGCGTGGCAAAGCCTGCCCGGAAGTGCTGGTGTTGAACTGGGTGTGAGCTGGCCTTTTGGGGTTCTGAAAGAGGGGATGCATCTTCCCCAGCCTAGGAGTTGGCTGCTTAAAGTCAGCTTAGTGTGTCCCCCAAACACCTTTCCCTGCTCACAGGCAGGGGCTCAGTCCAGCTAAATCCTAAACTTAGGTTCCTAAAACATATTTCCATCCAAAAAAGCAAGTTAACCCTCCCTTTTCGTCCACCTTCTGAGGCTGTGGATGGCTACTTTCATTAGATGCACCGTAGTTAGTCAGAGTGTTCCAAAGTACTTAACTTTGGTCCCACAGAGGGACAGGTGCCTGTTCTGGGAAGGAGGGATGTGCACGTGTGGGCGTGTGTTTCCTTCTCACGGTGTTTGTTGTGGTGTAGCTGGAGCCCACAGAAATTTTTGAGGCAGCTCTGAAGGGTGGATGTGGCTGGAGCTACAGCTTTGTGTCTGATAATGGTGTGTGGGGACAGCAGGGATGTATTAGGCAAACAAAATCCCATGGAATGGAAACATTTAACATGGGAACATTTAACGTTTCCTGGTGGCTCTGCATGTTGGCAGTGGGGAATGTACTCACCTGAGCAGGTGACTTCCTTCAGCTCCACAGGTTGGGGATGAGATTCGAGGGCGATTTGATCGTACAATTTCCTTGCTCCTCAAATGCCCAGGTGGCCACAGGGCTCTGCTGACAGGTCTGTAGTGGGGAGGGTTGGGGCCGTACCTAATGGGCCTTTTCCTACCCAGAGCAGAGGAGAAATGTGTCATCACACAGTTCAGTAGAGCCAGCCTTGTCTGGAGCTATTCTTTGGCAGTTTTTCAAGCCATATTAATTAAAGATGAAGTCACTGGACACACTGCGTAGATTCAGTAGCAGGCAAGCATGGTATTCCTGTGTCTTTTTCCACTAATTAATAAATCACTTGGAAACCAAACTGTAAGGTTTCCCAGCTCCTCTGCACAGATGCCAAATCAGTCACTTAAGAAATCTATGACTTTGAAGATTGAATTATTTCCCCATTATAATTAGTGTACTAAGCAAAGGGTTGGTTGGGGTCCTGTCAGAACCCTTTTGTTGAAATAGAAAACCAAATTGCATTAGAGAAGAATGAAGGGTTTTTCCTTTATGACATTCAGTTCCTTGGAGCATTGGAAGTGCAATAATAAACAGCTTGAGAAGCTTCTTCCCATCTTCTGTTATTTCTAGCTTCCTTGGCTGTAGAAGAAGCACTTAATGTGACCAAAATATAGTCAAAATTTTCAAAAAATAGAAGGCAAAATAAAAGAAACTTCCTTCTTCTTTTTTTTTTTTTTTTTTTTTAAACTGCTGTGATTTTTTGGTTTAGTCTCCCTCGGTGCTGGGAGATGTGTTTGGTGACACAGTAGCACGAAAGGCTTCAGTCTCCAGAAGATACATGTGGGAAGTCAAGGATTTGTGGAAATGTTCCTATCCCAGTTATTCTAGTATTAGCATGTGCTTTGTCTTTGAAGTGATTGCTAATGGCATTTTCTGTTGGGGGAAAAAAAGGAAAGTTTATTAGAACCATGCAGCTTCTTTTTCTTTTGGCAGATCAGTGGGTAAAGTGAAAAAGCTGAGTTTTTTAACAGAAAAGAAATCCTCTTAAATATTTAAGTGTTGCCACATTTTTCACCAGATGATGTTACTGCAAAACTCATTTGCAGTTACCTCAGGACAGACAGTAGAAGGTTTTTACTCAGCAATGATATCCCAACAGGTTTTCATACTGGGAGAAAGAGCTGAGTGGAACTTGCCACATGATCAGAGCACTAGCCCTGAGCTAGAAAGTTTGTGGAGAGGTACTTGAAAATGCTGTAAAAATAAAGCAGGATGCTTTTCTCTCCACAGCTACACAAAACTCAAGCTGCAGGTGACTCCAGAGGGGCGCATTCCTCTGAAGAAGTAAGTGCTGTTCCCTTCCTTACCACGTGCTCTCTGCTGACTCTGGGGTGTGAATATATGTTTGGGATGAGCACGGGGCCCCTGTGCCTGGAAGAATCATTTTACCCTCCATTTGTAGCACATATTGCAGGAAAGAGTGGCCAGTGATACTCGGGATATCTCTGTTCAAATGCCCTTTGGGCACAGACATTCTGCCTGTCTGCCCTGGTTCCTTCCACTTGTGAAAATAAAAAAAAACCAACATAATTTCTTTGTCTCAGGGACATGTTGTGAGGATAAACAGATTCAAATTGCATGTCACTGGTGGAATGAAGAGACCAGTGATAGCTGAAATAAACAGCTGGTGTGGGGTGGAGTTAAAACTGAGCACGGGTAAACTCCCCTCTATTACTGAGCAGTCAGCAAATGGAAATAAATAGCTAAAGATGTAACAGGCTGCTAAGAGATTCTCACTCTTTGAGTCCTGTGGGCCATCAAGGCATGTCTTTAAGCCAAATCCCTCTGTTTTGTCCTCTTTTTGCAGCATATACCGCTTGTTCTCCTCTGACAGAAAACGGGTAGAGACCGCGTTAGAAGCCTGTAACCTTCCCTCTTCCAGGGTAAGCATCTGCGGTTATTCAGATCAGCCCTGCTTGCATTTGGTGCTGCTTCCTCTCTACTGAGTTTGTTCAAGGCTGATCCTGCTGTGCTGGCTGTGCTGCTGGATGGGACCTCAGCAGCAGCTCTGGCTTTCCCACACAGAGGTTCCTGATACCCACCTGAGTGCCTTTGATTTGAAGTTGTTGAGGGACCAGGAGCACGTGGAAGAAGCCTGAAAGGATTCAAAGAAAGGGCAGAGTTTGTGTGACGTGTCCTGGAGGAGCCCTGTGAGGGCATTTTAGGAATAGGTGACTGTTGCACAGTTTCCAAGGCATGATTTCAGAGGAGTGTTAGCCCCAGGTGTAGCTAATGGTGTGATCTATAGCTGGAGATAAGTGACAGGCTAAACCCACCGTGGCTTATCTGAAAGGGGCATGAAGTCAATGTTGAAATGCTGTGGTGTGGAAGCTGTTAGCGCTGCAGGGATGCAGCCATTCCATCCTGCTAATCCAGGAGCTCTCCTCAGCCCCCAGAGCATTTCCAGGATGGTACCTCACCCTCAAGAAGGCTTTTTTCAGGAGGAATGAGCTTGAGCAGGTGATTCCAGTTAACACCGGAGTCACAGAATCACAGACTGGGTAAGGCTGGAAGGGACCACAGTGGGACATCTGGTCCCACCTCACTGCTCCAGCTGGGTTTTAATCCCAGGAAAGCTTCTTGCAGGATAACTCCTGCATTCAGGGGGGCAACAAGTGGAGTAAAACAAAACTCTGTGCTGTGAGGATTCCTCCCCCAGTGGTTTAATAGAGCCCATTCATGCAGCTCCAGAAGAACAATGGAGCAAAATCTTCACCAGCCGAACCTCAGACGCCCCTTACATGGAGACTTTCCTTCATAGGTTTGGGAGCTTACTTCCATAAAATTCCAAGGAATGTCAGCAAAGTAGGTATAAAATACTATAATAACCTTGCCTAAAGTAGTATCGTGAGGTTAGAAACATGGAGAGAATAATTTTAAAGAGGAGTTTCCATTTAATTGATAGCAAACAAGAAAAAGTGTGCAAAAACAATCTCTGAGGTGCTGCTTTCTGAATTAGTTGATTTATTTCTTCTGTTTACTACATGTCTCTGAAAAGAAATTTAATTATCATTTGGGTCTTTGGAAGAAATTGCAGCCTTTTTCTGCTATTTATCTAAGTAGAGCCAGTTTTACATACACACTGCTGGATGCTTGTTGCTGGGATACCATCTTGAAAATTATTCAGAGTATAGAGTAGATCCTTTCTTTGCTTGGGACAAAAGAGAAATAACACTGCATGCACCAAAGAAAACTGTGTTGATCATCTTTGAAAAATATTGTAGAAGGGCAAAACTGAATCCCATGGAGGTAACAGAATGGAAGAAAAGCAGAACTTCAACTACGGCTCTTTTCCTTTGTGTTCCTGTTTATTTGAAAAAGTGAAATTCTTCGCTTCAACTTCCAGCTTTTCTGCCCTATTGTACTGCAGGACAAATGGTGTTCCAATAACGGCTTGGAACAGCAATAGACTCCAGCAGTGTGCAAGGCATGGATATCAGGGAGTCTTACTCAGCAAAACAACGCCAGATTATTCAGAGAATTCATGAAAGTCTCTCATGGACATTAGCAGTTTAGGCTCTTTGGTTTTTTGCGTTCATGCCTCTTGAAGATCCCTCTACAGATTTTCTCCCCAGGTTTCCACACGTTTCATTGCTCCAGGAAGATACAGAGCTTATTGGCCGTGAGTTTCACATGATGTTTTGCTGCAGCTCTTGGAACTTAGGAATGAATCTTCAAGCCTGGGACAGTCCCTTCTTCTGCCTTTTGCAGTGACCTGGGCACAGGTGCCAGGGGAGAGTGTCCCTGGGTGGACTTTGCTGTGACGGGACAAACATCCCCACCTGTCAGCCCTGCTCTCCAGGGCGTTCCCTGTGTGTGTGTTTGCCAGGCCACCTCGTGGCACGATGGGCAGGCACTGCATTTAGTGCAAGAGGAGGAAGAGTTCTCATTGCCTGGAGAATTGTTTTCATCCTGAGGAATAGCACCAGAGAGGATCCTCGGCATTGCTGAAAATAAATCCTTTATTTCATGTTTAAGGATCTTAATAAGGGATGGATTCTCTGCAGTGCTGAGCACTGCAGCCCTGGTTCAGCTGAGCAGCAGAGTGTGACCACAGTGGGATGACCCGTGGACCTCAAGTGAAACACTTTTTCAAAGCTTAATTAACGGCTTTATTAATTCATCTATTTCTGGGTCAGAACTGGCCTGTGTAGAGTCTTGCAGGACCAAGCCCTGATTTTTGGAACAGTTGTCATCCAGCAGATCTGAAAGCAGGGGTATCTTCAAATAAGTGTTTGAACAAACTTTTAAAATACCCCAATGAACTTCTGAGTTTGCCATCTGATTCCCCTATGATTTTTTTTTTTAATCTTGTCTGCTTTTTGGGAGTGGGGTTGCTTTTTTGTCATTGTTGGGTATTTTTGGGTTTGGTTAAAGGTGCCTTAAATAGAATTTGAAGAGTTTTATTTTAGCTGCCCTTTTGGCTGTTAAGACTGGTTTTTGCCTTCCAGTTAATGTTGAGGTTGACAGTGAAGCACCAGTGAGCTTGACTGTTAAAATAAAATAACCAGCTCTTGAGTCCAGTCTGTGCAAATAATCTGAGTTAGCTCTTGTGCTGCCAAATATGTAACAGACTGGATACAGATGTTATAAAAGCAGGCAGGTTACCAGGCAGATCATAAATCAGCAGTGCCTGAAATTAGTAGAGAGTCTTAATCACAGAATAAAATTGAATGCCAGTATAAAGCCAAGTTGGAAGTGAGGGATGCTCTCATGTGGTACAGAAGGTTTGTGCTTTGTTCATTGGTGTCAGAAAAGAGATGAGCCCATAAGGTGTGTGGGTGGTTCCTCTGAAATGGGGATGGCTCAGACCAGGCTGAGTAAGGGGGCAGCATATTTTAATCCCTTTGGGCAGACAGGCTTTTGGAAGCCAAATATAGCTGTGTGAGGTTGTGCGTGAGGTGGCTCTCAGCTCCTATTTAGGTATTTGTGTTTTGTAGCCCACTGATTATGATACTGGTAGGAAATACCTATTAAAAAGTTCTTATGCCTCAAGGCTCGTGTTGGTCATTCTCTCTTTGCAGTGAGTGTTTGGAGATACGGGGAGGCAAACCGAGGTCTATTAATTGGGTCTGAGTGGCAAATCTGAGCCTGGGCCTCAGGTTGTTGGAAGAGATCCACATTTGTTCAGCTGAGCACCTTCAAATCCTCTGTAAAGAAAAAAATAGTAGCTTGATGGGGGGCTGTAGTTCTGTGGTAATTAGAGAATCATTGAAAAGCCCTTGGTTGAGGAGCAGCACACTGCTGGAGAGGGGTTATAAGCAGAGGGGGCAGGGAGGGCAGGGTCCCAGCTCTAACAAGAGAATTCCCAAGCTTTGAGAATCCCAGCCTTAAGGAAACCACAGGTATCAGCACTGAGAGCACCACAGCTCAGATTTATCCAAGAGTTGTGGGTGCAGGCTCAGGGTCACTGAAAAGAGATATTTCCATCCTCTACTGTCAGCTTCCCAACTTCTCCATCCACCCCTGCACTGGATTTAGCAGCTGTGCCACTGGTGAATTACCTGGCTCAGGGAATGATCACATGTGAAATACGCAGGGATTGATCCTATGTAAAATACACAGGGAGGTTTTGTCTGGGTAAGTTTTGAACAAGTTCACCCTGCAGCCACTCGCAGTCTGGCAAAAAATGGAGGGCACAAGGGTCTGATGGGGTCACCTTAGAATGTTGGAGCCTGGAGATGGTTATCCAGGCAGAGCAGAGGAACAGCCCAGCTTGGTCAATCTGCTCTTGTGGACAGAAACACAGAACAAAACCCTCTTGAGCCTCTGCGGGTTTCAGATGAAAGGAGACAAAGCGACGCCTGTGGTATCATTTATTTATTGTAACCTAAAGCAGGAAAAATATAGAAAAGTTTCCTTCTGTCTGACAAAGGCTTGAACGGATGCTTCCGGTTCCCTTGGCAACGGTGTTAAACAGGCGGAATAAATACAAGCACTGATTGCCCCAGCAGCAGCTCACTTCCGACACAGCCGGGTTCCAACGACCTTCCCAGCAAACAGCTTTGTGCCCGAGTTACAATTTTCCTCCTCTAGTTCGTCGTATTTGGGAGCATGGAGAGGCCTCCTGTGGGCCCGTGGTGCTCCCAGAGACCACATGTCATAGCTGTGGATGAAGGGCTCTCAAGCTTCGTGTAAAGGACTTATCCAGTCCAGTAATTGCCTCCAGTAATTTGATTTTTTTTGGAGAAAAATGTAGTGAGGGTGATGAAATTGCCATCTAGAAGTTGGACTAAATTTAAATTGCTCCAAATTTTAGAAGATGTACGGAAAAAAAATCCTGGCATGTCTTCTGCAGGAGAACATTTTTATCAATTCCTCTAAAAGAAATCTGATTGCCAAATGTGTTACAGTGAGTGTTTAGGACCAAGATGGATGGAAAAGCTGTGCTGCTTGAGTCTTGCCCAGAATTGTGGCATCTTGAATGTGTATGAAGATCGGAAAGGAAAAGGCAAAATCGCTGCTGCTGTCAGGGAACAGGTGTATTAGTAATGACACAGTGACCCAGTTTGTTCCCTACTTGTGTGACAGCTTTGGAAAGATGAGTGACATCCTCATCCTCTGTGACGCTGCTGTTCTGCTCACTGAAAAACACGGGCTCAGCACCGCTGAGGGTGAGCTCAGAGGCTTCATCAGGACTGATACACCTATTTCTGCTGTAGGTGAGGGGGTTAGATGGGGGAGATGTGCCTTCCTCCTCCTTGACAGGTGCCCAGAGATGAGATAACTGTGTCTTATGGAAGCTGATAGATGTGTTTGTATGTGTTTTTTAAAGATGTACTCTTTAAGCTGCTCTGTTCTTCAGGGGAATTTATAATCCTGCAGAATGTGGCCTCCTCTAAGTTGCAGGAAGGAAATCAAAAGCAGCCAAAAAGCAAGTGATCAGTTTGCAAAGAACATATAAAAGTGCTGTATCTTTCTCTCACTGTTTTTTCCCCATTTCACAGAATGATTCAATCCCTCAAGACGACTTCACGCCAGAAGTGTACAGAGTGTTCTTAAACAACCTCTGCCCCCGGCCTGAGATCGACCACATCTTTTCCGAGTTGTAAGGAAAGACTCTCGTTGGTTTATTTATTTATTTTTCCCATTCATTGATTTTCTGGGCTGGGGATAGCAAAGTAGGTTATTCATACTATAGCAGCATGCAGAGCTTGCCAGTAACAGATTTAAATATCAAGCAGGGCTGTTACTTAACCTTGGGTTCTTGGGTAAGATCAAGGGTTCTTTCTGTCCCAGGCTTTTACCTCCACTTCTGATGGCTTGGGTTTTAAAGGAATTTGTTCCTAGAGGAGCAAAACTGCCAGGTCTTGTTTTTCTGTATTGATCGGGATAGTTTAGGTTTCCAAGAAAGTAAAGAAAGAAGAGTAATAAGAAAAACAGCATGAAATAGGCATGAGAATATGTATAATCACCCCCAAAAGCTTAATTAAGAGTTGCAAAAAAATGCAGTAACTTCTAGGATTTGTGTATGATGAATTCACACCGTGAAATTAAATTAGCAGCCGGCTACAACTGATTTCATACATTCAGTTATGAGTTCTGTAACTGCTGGTGTTTCTACCCCTTGCAGCAATCCTTGTACTTCCAGTTTCAGCAGAGCCTGATCAATGGAGTCAGATCATTAAGCAATATGAGAGGAAAGCAATTTCCAAAATACAGCCCCCCCAACCACCAAAGCAATTGGTGAACGTATTTCAGCAACATGGCCGTGCTCACATTCCCCTTTTGGGATTATCTCTACGGCTGGGGCTTCAGAGGAGCACAGCCCTGTCCCAGTTTGTTCCCACTGCACCCAGGAGAGGCTTCCCATTGCTCCCTGGCAGAGCAGAACTAGGCCAGTCCTGAGTGCTGTAGACAACCCTGAGCTCGTCACCTGGCTCAGAGTCTTCCTGCATTTCCATCTGGGCACAACTTGTACTCAAACTCTGCTCTTTTTATTGACTCTCTAAAGAGGCATCTTTTTGCTTGCTTTACAGAGGACCTTGCAGTTTTAGAAGGTTTATAAAAAAAAGACCCACGCAAATTACTAGAATAATGAAGTCAGGGCTGCTGTTATTCAGCATTAAACCCAAATAGTTGGGCCAGGAATGCCAGCAGAGTGTTTGTGGCAAGCTCACGATTGAATTCCACAGTTATTTTCTCTTTTGCTTTTTTAAAATAGCTTAATTCCAAGAATTCAGAGGAATGAAAGGCTTTTAGCATTGCTCTAAGTCTTCCCATTGATGCCTGTAATATTGACCATTGTCAAAGATGTTCCTCCTAGATGTCTGATGAAGAATCTTTGACAAAATAAATTAGTCCAGGGACACAGTGGAGCGATGTTTTTGTTGTATAACAGTTGCAATTTCCTTGGGAAGTTTCAGACATGGTACAAGATTTCAAGGCAATGTATTTCATTGACTTTGCTGTTGCTTTCTCTCCAGTGGTGCCAAGAGCAAACCCTATCTTACTGTGGATCAGATGATGGACTTCATAAATTTGAAGCAACGGGATCCACGATTAAATGAGATCCTTTATCCACCACTCAAACAAGAACAAGTTCAAGTGCTGATTGAGAAGTACGAACCCAACAGCAACCTAGCAAAGAAAGGTCAGTGGTTTTCACACTCCTGCTGTACTTGGTTCCTGATTTGAAACTCAAGTAACTAAATTATCCTACATGCTAAAGCAAAATTTGGTTCAAAATCCAATTGCTTTCCCAGCTGTCTGTTTTTTGGATCATACAGGCCATCATACATCATGTGGTGCATTGTTAAATGTGTTTGGTTGGTATCAGGTTCAGAAGGATGGGGCTGATTTCCGTGTTGGCTTTGCGGTGTGTGTGATTGACAGAAGAGTTGCTCTGGTATGCGACCCTCAGCAGAAACCTGACTATCACAGTGGCTGTTTGCCAGCATCTACAACGTAAAATTGAAAGAAACAATCAGGGACAGCGGAACTAAGAGCATGATAATTCTATCATTTAATAATACTATTAAGTCTAGCCCTCTGCTTTTGGATAAAGTGGCATACAAAGCAAGATGTGAGATCAGTTCAGTGTATTTTGTGCTATAATCACAGAAAATTCCCTTTTGAACATCTCGAGTGTTGTCAGGACTTAGCTGGGCATTCTGCCAAAACCAGTGAAAGAACTCCTGCTCTAATCTTTGCAGATTTTTGCTACCACCACAAATCTTAAAAAATAGTATTCAGTTTGCGTCTGCATCCAGTTTTATTCCAATCCACATTTCCTAATGATTAGCCCAGGTTTTAATGTGTTTACGCCTTAGAAATTTTAGAGGCATGAGAGTATCCTGCAAAACAGGTCTACTATCAAAAGGATTGTTGAGTCCAGAGATTGTGAATGGAAAAAAATCAAAGAAGACCGAAAAGTCTAGAGGTTAACTGAAGGCACTTCCTCTCCTCTACCCGGAAGCCCTCTCACCTTGACGTCTTCCTGAAGGAAATCGATGTCACAGTCAATGTTGTCTCTCAAACACTTCTAATTTTCCTCTTAAGGCTTCTTATTTTTCTAGTCCAATCAAACAGAGTGCTTCCAGCAGTTTTGCTGGAGGGCAAATCCTGCTTCTTTGCCATATTTATGCAAACCGTCTTTTGACGTCAGCAGGAACGGTACCTTGAGTAAATGGAGGTACGTTGTGACCTCCTTTCTCATCTGTGCAAATATTAGAACAGTGCTCTGTGCTTACCTTATTTCCCACCAGCAGCAGGAAGGTCTGTTACCTAAAAGATCATTCCTGTTACCCAAATATTAGCGCTTCATATAAACCAAATAAAGGATTTATTGGAAGGAGGTGTGCTGGTGTGCCAGAGTCAAAACGGCATCACCTTCTGACTAGCGTTAAGGAGGAAGCATGAAACAGAGCCCAGGAAGAAGGGTGCTGTGGTGGTGTTTGCTCTCACCCTCCAGTGGGATTTGTGGGACACCTCCAGCTTTACCCTGTTTACCTTGGTGCACACGTTTGCTGTGGACACTCACTATTCCATAGATGCCTCTCTTCCTGGGTGTGATTTGTGTTGCTCTTAAAGAATCAGTTCTCTCTGAAAATGCTGACTTGAACAGGGGAAAGGCAGATCATAGAGAATTGGTTCCTTTTGTGGGATTGTTGTGGGGGTTTTTTCCCTTTTCAGACTTGAGCACTGAGCTGGCACAACCTGAGAACCACCTCTGTGCTGAACACACCACCTCCCTGTCTGGCAGCTGAGCTGCAGCAACTGGCAGCAACTCCAGTGTAAATCCCAAGCTTACTGCCTTAAAATGACAGGAATTGGCTAATCAGGAATGACACGGGGACACAATATTTTCTGTACATCTGCTCCGAGTTGGGAATGCAATTCACTGTATATTAAATGAAGTGTAGGTGTGCATTCATTTCTACACTCATGGAATAATTGTCAAAAAATGCTTCATGTCTATAAAATGTCACCAAAATGTAACCACCTATTTAGAGCAGTGATTTAACCTTTTAATATGGTGTTCTGTGGAAGGGATGATTGCCCAGGCTTCTGCTGCCAGAAAGGACAATTCCCCAGGTTGTTGAAGTGAAATTTCCAGACAGTTTTTGGCCAGAAACATGAACACAGGTACCGGGGCAACTTCCGAAAGTGTGCCGCACATGCTTTTTAGCAAATAAAATTTCATGCATTGAAAAGTTCTTTTAAGTAGAATCAGGGATTTTTTTCCTTGAAAATGTAAATCCAAATTCATAAAGTAGAAGCTATGTACAGCACCTGACTCCTTGCTCCCTGTTCGGACAGTTCTAGACCTTCACTTGTCTGATGATTGTCCTTCCTAATTTCCCATCTGAGTTCATTGTCTGTGCACATCCACTGTACCACAATATTCTCTTCTAATTATTCTCTCATAGCTAATTAAATGAATTTCTAGCAAGTTGTGCTGTCTCTCGATTTTCACAGCACTATTCAAAACACTTTTGGGATCTCGTGATTTCCCTGGTCACCACTGTAGCCCTTTTGTTGTCCCTATTGCTGCTCACCTACACTATTTTGAACACAGTAAGCAAGAGCTGCCACAATATTTTAAATTTTTACAGCTCCTTGGGTACCTGGTAAAATCTAATGTTGGTGTTGTTGCTGGTGAAGTTCCTTAGGTTACAGAGTTCTGAGAAAAAGGCTGCCCATGTTCCTGCTTGTCACTTATATATTTTAGGTGTATTTATTGCTGGGATATGGTGAAGCTTTTGCAAAATCAGCAGATAGGCGGGTTTGACATCTGCACAGGTTAATTATCTGGAGTAGTGTTTTATTGTGGTTCAGGTAAGCTGTTGTGATGAATGCTTTGTGTTGTGCAGTGAAGATTAATTCACTGTAGAACGTGTTCCCTTATCAGGTGGAAGCAGGCGGAAGTCCCCGGTAGTGCTGAGCAGTCTCTCCCTGTCAGCAGAAGTGTGCTGGGGGGCTGTGAGGGCTGGAGAAGAATTTACCATAGATACGTGTCTCCCATACTGCAGAAACAGCCTAGTTCTTCCTCTGCTTAAAGATGCCGTTCATTTCTAAAAGTTTCTGAGTTCAAAAGGAGCTTTGAGAGCTCAAATCCCAATGTCTCAGTTTAAACATTTCCTTCTGAAACCAGGTAAGTGCTCTGGAAACCACTGAGCCACAGCCTCGGCTCTGGGGGCATCCTGTGTCACTTTCCCACTCCAAGCATGCAAGAAGAGCTGTATGCATGTACCAGACCGGAAATGAAAGCGGAGAAGAACACAAAACCAAGGTCTGCCAGGGAAAGGAGGTGTGGAAAAACTAAAGCTATAAAATACATGCTTCCAGCAGCATCCTTGGAGGGAGCCATACAAGGGTTAGGTTATTATCAGCCTTTATTTTTAGAGTGGTTTTTGTGGTGGAAGATTTAAAAATAGAGTGTGAAAGTGCTTTAAGTAATGGCATAAAGATGTTGATTTTTTTTTTTCCCCTCTTAAGGATGCATTTATTTAAATATTATCTCTGCTTATTTAATTTTAAAGGGCCAAACCTTTAGATCTTCACTGAGAAAAAGGACTTTGCTCTTATATTTCACAGTGTTTCTTTCCAGATTTTCTCTGTATCTATTTCCTGTGTGTCAGCTTTGGTTAGACATGTATTTAGAAGGATTGTAGAGGAGCTGATTCTATGACTCTGCCCATGAATTCCAGCATTAATTCTGTTTTGCAATGCACACTTATTGGTAGTCGTTTTGCTGAGTTTTTCTTAGATAATAAAATAAATTAAGCAATTATCATTAGATTAAGATATATTTAATTTTATACAGCATCTATTGTATGTATTTTTCCCATGGCATCGTTAACACCAGGCAGTATTCACTCCAGCATAAATGTGTTTTTCATCCTTTAAACTTCTATGCAATTTAAACATTTTCATCCCACTGCATTAAATTCACCTTTCAGTAACTGCTTAAGAATAATTACACATTGGATTCCTTTGGTGGCAGAAGGGGGTCATTTCCTAGGCAGCAGATTTTAATGGCAAAAACAAGCCCTGTGCAGCCATGGCTCTACTTCTAAGACATACTTCATAATATTTAAAGCATAAATTCTGATGTATAAATCATTCAGGCAAATGGTAGGGCTTTCTGGCATGAAACATTTGTAGGAAGTGTTACAAAACAGTTGAAAGTCTTTGGCCTCCCAAGTGTAACTCTGGAGAGTAAGAATACTTACCCAAAACCCAGTTAACTTTGGGATTGTCAGTGATTTCCAGTTGTTCAAGAGAAGAGCTCTGCACTGTTTCTGTTTCAAATATTGACAGATCCCAGTCATGATTTGTTACTCTTTAAAATCTTTAAGCCACACCAAAGCTGTAGTCTAGCCCAGGCTGTCAGCTAAGTTAGTTAAGTCAAGTGCTAAGTTAGGTAGCTTACCAGAAAGCCTTTTTTTAAAAAAAAAAATTATTTCAAAATGTATATGTATATATATCTGTGCAGCAAATGTTAGTATGGATAGAGTGTCAGCATAAATAAGTTAATGGAAACTGTTCATCAAAATGAGTTTGCAAAATATTTCTGTAATACACGGGAGGTTGTTTTTTCTAGGTTGATTGTAAAATTAATTTCAGATCTTTCAGTTCTTTGGAACATTGCATCTGAATTGAAAAACTAAATATAAAAATCTTTTAGAATGGAAAGTGCTCAATTATAAGGATTTTTTGCATTTACTTTACAGGTAAAGTGTGTCTTCTCTCTGACTGAACTGTACCAACTGAAGCAGTGATGTGGTCTAGTGATAATGGATTTTGCAACACTGATCACTGCTGTTGGCAGTAAAGTTAATGAAAATACCAAAAATATATTTAGAGTTCCAGGGAGGTTAAGTTTCGTGATCTTCTGTGTATAATGCAGAGACTTTGAAAGAAGCACGAACTTTGCAGAAATCCATTTTGGAACTGGTATCTGGTACCAGGAATAACTCCACTGGTATCAGTGAAACAATGAATGTAAAATGGCCCAGGCTTATTGTGGAATTTGGCTTCAAATTTGTCTTCAGAGCTGCAGAGCATAAACTAATAGTGATAATTCATGTTCTGCAGTCAGCCCATGTTGATTTTCCCGCGATCTCGGTGAAGGAGAGAGAGCAAGCAGTCTTCTGATTCTTCCAGCAGAATAGTAGTTTATTTAATTAATTAATTTCTTTTATAGGTTTTTTTCTCATAGAATAACTGGTCAAATACATAGCCACACTTCTGTGTGATAGGCTGAGTTCTAAACACATTCATTCTTAAAAATATTTGTCCTACTCTAAAATAAACAATTCTCTAGCAAGGCCACAGGTGTTCTGAGTTTATAAAACATTGTTGATAATTTTTATGAGAACGAAAACTCTCTCACAAGAGAGAAGGAGCTGCTTCCAGCAGCTTTCTGCATCGACAAGCCCAGCCCTGTGCTTTCAACCATGGAAGTGACCACACCAGCGACTCCTGTCCCACGCCCTGGAATCTGGAGGGAGCACCTGTTGGGCCCGGTGCTCAAACCCTACAGGCAGCCTTCAGCCCTGTGTCCTAACACTGAAAATGGGTGAAAAACTTGGGCTGGCAGGACCACAAAGCAAACACGGTTTTAGAGGCTTTAGAGCCTCATTGCCTCCAGCTGGAGCCTTTGCTCAGAGATAAGAGACTCTTACGTCAATACTGCGTTTCAGGGGTTTTGGAGACATATTTTTCTGCAGTTGTCTGCCTGTGTTGTGTTTGACTCAGCCTCAGACTATCAGAGCCCATAAATAGAAAACTTAGTCTAACAGTACAACTGTTTCTTTTGTGCTTGTCGCCTTTTTCATGGAGCACTGGGAAGTATTCAATTTTAGCAGCAGGATTTATTATTTGAAGATGAATATTAGATAAAGTTTACTTCTGAAAATATAAAGGAGCCTGGACCCAAGTGCTGAAGGAAACAAATGTAGATAAAGTTTGGACAAACATGGCATGGTTTGGCTCTTCATTATGACTTGTACAAGTGTAGTGCTTTCAGCTGTAGAGGGCCCCTGAGGACACGGGGAGTGAAGGCTGCTGGGGTCCACTGGGTGACATCTAGGACTGGTGGCAGAAGAGCCACAAACAGGCTCACTGCCACTGGGCCATCCCCTTTTGTGTGTCATTTTCGGGGTTTGCCTCATCCTTTGGTCAGCTCGACTCAACAGACAGTCAGTCTGTGCCTTGAGGAGCCAGCCCTGATCCTTGAGTGTTTTGGGATGTGTGGTATCTGTCCGAGCAGGGCTCTCAGCAGCGCTGGAGCCTGAGCACTGCTGGAATGCAGCATCCATATGAGGAAGTTTCCCTTCTAATGGCAGATGTAATCATCTAACAATATCCTTTAGCTGGAATATGCCTATAAATACAGCAGGGTTAAACACTGGGAAGGCAGAAAGAAGTGGTAAACTAAAGGACAATGTTGGCACAAGAACACAGAGGGATCAAGTGGCCTTGAATAAATTTAGGCTGGAAATTAGGAAAACTTTCCTAACAATATGGTCCTGGCACAGACTACCAGAGGTAGTAAAGAGGGCAAAAAAAGCGATTGTTATTAAGAGAGAGTTCAAGTTGTTTATGAAAGGGATTGTCCACTGCAGTGCCTGCAGCTGCAGAACCAAGTTTAAAGAACAGATAAGGAAGGCCCTTTAAAGGGACTAAAATCCTTTCTTTTCAGTTTATTTGCACTGTCTTTGCAGTGCCACCCCTTTATTCTTTTCCACTTCTCTTTAATATTAATCTTTCTTCAGCTGCAGGAGTTTCTGGAAGTAAAAATGTCACCTGTGATTTTTCCCTTTTAGATTGTTTTACTTACAGCACGCTGACACTGTTATCTCTTCCCACTGTACAACAGGACAGTCTTTTTGGCAAGTGCATTAGTAACTTACGTAGAGAAGTATCACTTAGCGGAAAAAAAATACGTGTTTTTAAATGTCTTTTAGTGCAACTTAGCAATTGGAAGTAAGCCAACATGTAACATTAGTCCATCTCCCAGGATCACTCTGAGGCATTCTACAGAGGATGTTTTTGAGAGGTTGGGCAAGACAGTGACATATTGCAGTGGTGTCCCTCTTTCTGTCAGAAACAGCTGTAGTATTGCTGGGATGAATGGTGTTTTTATCTGTCTGATCTAAATCCTTTCCACTCAGCTGCCTTAGAAATCTGCCATGTTGCAAAGTGCTCATTCCACTGCTAGCCAGGGACTGATGTGAAGGTGATTTTGTAGTGCTTTTGTGGATTTAATTGGATCTAAACTAACTGTCTTCTGATACCCCGTAAGGGATGTTCTGTCAGAAACAATTTCTACTACATCTCTGCTGAGAAGTCAAGAGGAGAGAATGGGCTCATGTCTGTAAAACCCTGCTTCAGTCTTGAGACCTAGGAGAGATTGGTTGCTTGGGATTTTCCCCCACTCTTTAACAACTACTGGTTATTCAAGTTTGTATATATCTGCCTGCTGAAATTTTAGAAACTGTTCCAAGAGTTGTTTTCCTTATCACGAAACCTCTGCTTACCACAATCTCTGAACTGTGACCATGCATTGTAACAACAGAAGGTTTTAAAGCTGTTCCAGACATTTAAAAGATCAATATCCATCAAAATAAATGTGTTTCCAAGGTATAAATTTTAAGGAAGAGAAAATGTTGCTTCAATGTGTGTTTTGCTGTTTTCTAGCACTACTGGAGGAAAATGCATCCTTTTCATAGGCTGTGTAGCCCCTGGGGGTTAGAGCCCTTCCTTTCTGGGAGCCTGAAAAGGGCTGAAAAAGCCTGTGAGTTCTAATAAAATAAGTAAATAAACCCCATGCTCAACATTGCACAGTGGCTTTAAGATCTTGTTAAACCCGGATGGTTCATGCCTACAGGCACCAGTGACATTTGGAAACCTGTTTTTTTTTCTCAGGTGACACTCCATCTTCCTTCCCCTTTGGAGATGGCAGTGTCCTTGGAATGCTCCCAGAGTTTTGATTCTGATTGAAGTAGGAGATTTGCTGTTTGGCATGGCTTGTCTGGAAGCTTGTAGGAAATATTTCCTCCCTGGAGTGGACTAAGTGTCTTGGGCTGCAGTGCCTCATCTTGATAGTTCAGAAAAGTGGCTTTCCATCTGCAAACATTTTCTTNATTATATTCACTGTTGGTTTTCTCTGTGCACTTGTACAGATGATAAAGTGGATGCGATAGCTTCAGTAGAATGACAAGCATTCCTGATGTAGACATACTAAACTCTGCTTTTCTTGGTTGGTGAGCCTTCCTCTGCACAATGATCTGGCTCTCGGTGTCCTTGGGCATGCAATATTTCCGCATGGATTAACAGGTACTGAGCAAGCTCTTTCATGTAGGCTACTTAGACACAACATGTTTGCCATCCCGTGTTTTCCCCCACTGACTGCTTATCATTCTGTAAGCGTTTATTCTGATCTTGTATCAGAGCTACCATTCTCTGTTCACACTCAGATTTCCCTGTGTCTTATTACGCTGTGCCCATCAAGGCTGGAGCAAGGAATCTTGCTCTGTTCTTTTCTTACAAAAAAAAGTGAGTTTTCCACTTCTCGTTCAAGAACATGTTACCAAAGACAACTTGTTTTGGGTTGCGGCCAGGTAACTGTCTAATTACAGAAGGTATTTGAGCGAGTATAACTGAGGGCAGAATTGGATCCAGTATGTTTTCCTCCAAGTTTAGAGAACGGAAATGAGATTTGAACACAACAGGATATTGTCCTGCTTTGATTTTAAAGGATTTAAGCAACGAGACAACCAATAAATCCACTGCAAGACTGTTTCCTAGCACAGTTAGTTGAAGCACTGCCACCTTTTTCATCCCCAAGTTTTCTAATGCTTACTCTGGTCTCGTTACCTGTTTAATTCCTTTTTCTTCTGCACCTTTTTTGATGCAGTTTCTTATACAGATGGATTGCTGTTCTCTGAATCTCATCTGCTTCTCAAGGTGATAGATTTCTAGGCATCTTCTTCCCTCTTCACCTCCATATTTTGGACTTTTCTTTACTCTAGCGATTAGCTATGTAGCTTAAATTATTATTTGTGTGTTCTCATTTGATTTGTGTCCCACATACCTGGTTCATTACAGCTTTACCCTCTTGTTTTCCTAACAGCCACCAGAGAACTGTCTGTTCTGTAAACCCTGTGTTGTTGATTCTCCTTTTTCACATTATTAAGGACTTTATGAAACCAGACCTACTGCTAATCAGTGTTCGGCCTCTGGACTTTTTGTGCAGTTCAGCTTTCAAATTCAAAGAAACCCTGATCTTTTAAGCTGACCTCAGTTTATTTCTAGATGTGCTTTTTTGCAGATTAGTTTTTCCAGTTAGGAAAAATTTGAATTTAAAACTTCATTAAATGTTTCACTAATATCCAGATGTAGTAATTCAGATTTATTGCTGTTCCTCTACTTATTAACTTCATAAGGCTGTCTGACTAGTACGAATTTTTGCCCTTACTGATCATTGAGAGAACTGCTAAAATGGAGGAGCTACTGATGATTTCTGCATGTGGTGCATAAATGGTGGTTGGTACTTTGGTATTTTGATATATCTGCAGATCCTGACCTGAGGCCTGAGAGTCTTTGCCTCAGTGTTTTTTCTAAAACGAAGCAACACTGAGATTCCTGGGGTAAAGTCTAGTACTCCAATTGTAGGGGTGGGGCCTTTTCAGTCTGAGCTGAGCTTGTACTGTGTTCTCTCCTTGTGATGACTTTGCTATTAAGAGGCTCTCCTTTGGACAGTGCAACAGGACAATCCTGTCCTGCCCTGGTTTGCAAAACTGAATACAGACAGAAATCCCAGTTATCCTATAAAAATATAGTAACAGAACCTGTGTCTGGAAAGCCAAGCAGGTTTCAGCATCACTTCCCAAATCACTTGGATGCAAATGCTGCAAGTGCCACCAGAGCGGCTCTGGCACATTGTGTCCCACACAGCGTGAATTTTATGTAAATTCATCTTGTGAGCTTCTCTGCTGGCTCACAAAGCTAGAAAGCACAGAGTAGCTAATGTGTGCCCAGTGTCAAAAGACACACCGGGGCTATGTGCATCCTACTCCACACTGTGCACGAAATTTTAATATCTAATGAGTTGTAAATTGCTGTGCTGGTTGGTGAGAGAGAATTCCCGATGGGACACGATTTACAGATCTCTCGCTGGATTATCAAGTATTTGCTTTACTTGTCGGATTGTTATCTTCAAGGTGAGAGGGCTGCTCGCTTGTGTGGGATTACAGCAAATGTGATTGCATTGGAATAGACCTGATTTCACCGTCAAACAAAATGCTATTGTAGTTCTGTGCTGCTGACTGGGAGATACAAGGTGCCAATTAATTATCTCGCTTCCTTTTTTGTTTGTTTTCTTTTTTGCTTTATTAACATCTCTTGGCACAATTATGCTTTCCAGCTGCATTATAACTGAGTGGATAACAGCACGGGTGTAAACAAATGGAAAACACTATGAAGTTTGCAAATATACAAAAAGACATGTTAAAGATCCGTGTGGCCAAACCTGTTGACTCTCTACAAGTGAACACTCATTTTAAGTGTCATACAAAACATCCACAAATTTTAAGGGACAAGTGAAGGCTGTTGTTAAAGTTGCAAGATTAAAGTGCAAAGAAAAGTGTTACCATAAGTTGTCTTTTCCGCTGGCTGCTGTGCCTCTTTTGTTTTCTGTCCCAAGACTGTTCCCAGAGGACTGGAAGGCTCCTGGGAGCAGGCTGGGCAGACCCCAGGGAAAAATAAGTAGCTGCACATGCAACATACCTGCCAAAACAAGGGATTGAAGTTTAGATCAAGCAGCTGTTTGAGAAGTTCTCAGGGTTAGCTGCACTTTTATATTTCCCCCAAGAGTACTGCACTGCTGGTGTTTTGGTCTTGATCCTGCACCTCTGCAGAGGACACTGAACTGGGGGAGAAGCTTCTTTTGGAAGCTCGACCCTACTTTAAACCCTGATGTCTTTAAGCAGGTGTTGAGTGAGCAGGGCTTTGTTTACATCCTCACGATGAGGAGCTGGCAAGCTCCCAGGGACACAGGAGCATTTCCACATCCAGAGCAACATGCTGGTCATGCTGGCTGCTAAAGGGGTTGGGGAGGCAGGATCTTGTGGAGTTACCTGCGTCTCATTAGACAACAGGAGAAGGATTTCTGTGTCATAAGCAGCCTGTGCTTTTTCCAGCCGTGGAAACTGCATGGGAAGAGTTTTCCATGAGGCTGTCACTTGTGTCTGCCCTGGCACTGTCACAGGCCCTGTGTGAGAAATGTGCTGGGGTTCTCTGGATCTGGTCAAACAGCACTAAGAACAGCACTGTGATAACACATTAAGTCTTCAAATAGAGGAGCCTTGGAGGAGTATATTCACAAAGTACAGTCTATCCTATCAACCATTTCAACTGGCTGGAATTCCTGCTTCATGGTAAATCTGTGGACACCATCCCTCAGGAATGGGGATATTCCAGATTGCATAAACTGCAGAAGAAAAGATTTCGATTGATGAATGTTGGCAAGATCTAAGAATCACAGAAAAGAGGATTCACTTTATTACCCCTGTAAATTCTGTGAATTTTCAGTAGATTGTTTGCCAGAAGTATGTCACTTGCCTGAAGACTGCTTCCAGGAAAAAGGATCTGGGATAAGAGAAGTGACTTCTGCTGTATTTAGAGCTGACGAATGTTGACTAGAAAAGAGCCTTGATACTTGTGGACAAAGCAACAGTTACATTTTTATTTGGTTTTCTCTCATCCAGGAACATTCATGTGTCTGATGCATTGTAATAGATCTTGAAAGGTATGGGATGATGTAGCTAGAGTTAATAAGGAAGTATTGTGAAATGCGTAGAATGTGCCTCTTCATTTGTGCCTTTTTTTTCTTTTTCTCTCCCTAGTAACTATTTTGGAACAATCAGGTGGAGCCAGGGATGCAGAAACAGATCAACCTGCACTAACACTCCCCACATTTCATATAATGATGCTGGTCACAGTCAGGAAATTCAATAGAACCTCTCAATATATTCCTCTTCTAGTAGGAAATTACTTCTCCGTCCTACCAAATTTTAATTTAAAAATGCCAAATATGGTTGAGTTCACATGGTTGCCAATGTGGTGGTTCTTTTTTGATCTCTGCATGAATTTCACCACCCTGAAGGTTGTATGGAGCAGCAGTTTGAGGTGTTCTCTGGAACCATTTGCTAAGAAACTGCTTCACGCTTTCCTGCATGTGTGTACAAATAGAGAGAGAGGCATAGAGAGGCATTTCCAGACTTTCCAGTGCCTTTCCAAACTCTTGAAAGTTTTTAATTCAGGTACATTTCTAGAGTTAGATCAAAGTCTATATAATCTTCACCCAAGTG